>SSNP01000403.1:156932-174632 GCA_006937955.1 Pachypanchax playfairii | reverse complement strand
ATTAATTAATTAAGGGCAAATTGACCTTTGACCCTGACTTGCTAGGGAGGACTGGGCGTATTGACTTGAGTGGGACGGCCCATGCATGTGACTCGCAGCGCCTTCGGCGCTGCTGGTCCCAAATATTCTTCACCTAACCCTAACCCTAACCCTAACCCTAACCCTAACCCTAACCCTAACCCTAACCCACATCATAAAACCAAATTCAACTTTTCACCATTTAATTAATTAATTAAGGGCAAATTGACCTTTGACCCTGACTTGCTAGGGAGGACTGGGCGTATTGACTTGAGTGGGACGGCCCATGCATGTGACTCGCAGCGCCTTCGGCGCTGCTAGTCCCAAATATTCTTCACCTAACCCTAACCCTAACCCTAACCCTAACCCTCTGTATTTATTTTTATTCTATGTTTTTATTGTTGATTGTGCTAACCTTGGTGTGGTGTGCCTTGTACAGCGCTTTGGGGTAGCTTATGCTGTTGTAAATGCGCTTTATAAATAAAATTGACCTTGTTAATCCTCAGAAAAACCGTTTTTAATAGAAGGGTCTCTTTAATAACTAATAAGAGGATTTTACATGCATATAGAAACAACTACGGTGAAAATGACAGGGCTCTTTTTAGTGACCAGGATATTGCTGTAACATGTATGAGGAAGAAATTGTGTAGTTTGAAACATTTATTTGTTGTTAAACTTCCTTAGAATCCCTTTAAGTGGACTATGGAAGACCAGCTGTTTGGAACTGGTATGGACGTGCATGAAACTCTTCACCAGCCCTAAGAACACTTCCACAGAACTCACTTTTAGAGCTCTATAAGATTCTCTTCTTTAGTTATTTCCATTTATAGCAGTTGATGGGTGGCAAATACCCCTTAACCCTACAACTAAAGAAATGCAGTTTGTCTAGTTGGCACACTGTAGGCAGCTTACTCTAGTTAGAAAGATTTAAAGCTAGATGTTAACAATTATTCTCGAGGACTAAAGAGCATGATTTTTTTCCCTAACAAAGTATGACTGTGCGTGTTTGTGTATTGTTTAAAGTTACATGTTTTGTTCAGAACCTATTGCTCGAAACATGTAGTAAACTTTGCTTTGTTAGTGTGAATAGAGCTCTTTGACAGTACAAAGAATTAGCATGAGAATGGTGTGTGGCTGCTAAAAGGCCACTATTCAATTCTGTTATTCAGCAACTCACGTTGTCTCATCTTTACAAGCTGCTTTGCCAAACACACAGCTCTGGTGCAGCTAAATGCCACATCTTTATCTTTATTGCTATTATTTTGACAGCATACAAATTTTTTTACACAATTTTTTGTGAAAGTAATTGAGGAAAAAATGGAAAATATCAACACTTTTCTGTACTTTGCATATGGTAGTAACCTACTAAAGGAACGTCTTCATCTGAAGAATCCTTCTGCAACAGTGCACTGCGTGGCAAGACTTAAGGTTCGAACCTAGGTTTATCAATATTTTTTTCTATATTCTCAAAAATATTTAGTGTAATTAAATTTCATTTTTAAGGACTATAAATTGGTTTTTGGAAACTACAAAGGTCGTGCCAGTGACCGGTGGCATGGTGGTGTGGCTACCATAGAGCACAGCCCGGGAGATGAGGTGTGGGGTGTGGTGTGGAGGATGAACATAACAGATCTGGACTCACTAGACAAGTAAACCGCTGTTTTATGCTTTTTAAAGTTAAATTTTAATCCTTTGAATTACACTGGTTGTTCTCCTATAAAATCAACATATGCATTTGTGTGTGTGTGTGTGTGTGTGTGTGTGTGTGTGTGTGTGTGTGTGTGTGTGTGTGTGTGTGTGTGTGTGTGGACATATTCAAGTCAAGAGAATGTCACCTTAGGTGCTTACAGTCCTGTAGAACTGTCTGTGAAGACCAAAGGTCAGGAACTCAACTGTCGCACCTATATAATGAACAGCTGCGTG
The DNA here is from genome assembly GCA_006937955.1 of Pachypanchax playfairii. Taxonomy (NCBI): domain Eukaryota; kingdom Metazoa; phylum Chordata; class Actinopteri; order Cyprinodontiformes; family Aplocheilidae; genus Pachypanchax; species Pachypanchax playfairii. The sequence goes on along the minus strand of SSNP01000403.1, from coordinate 172,691 downwards.
TATGCTCTGCCTTCTCCACAGTATCTTCAGGTATGGGTAAAATGCTTTTTTATGTTCCTTTCTTTTAATTTATTTTGCTTACTTATATTAGTACTTATATTATAGAATAGTAATTACCTGTTCTTCATTTTCCTATCTCAGACTAACTAATGTTTGGCTTTGGTTTATTTTTTATGCTTACAATATTTATCTTTATCTGTTATTGAGCTACTCATTATGGATGTGATGGTGGTGTAATTGGTGGTCATTATTTAACATGGAGATATTGAATATTATCCTTTTGAAGTGACTGTGTCAAATTAATTTAGTAACATTTATAATGTTTGATTTAAAGAGTCCCTTCCATTAAAAACAGGTTTTCTGAGGTTTGTGTTGAATATTTTAGCTCCACAGGTGTTCTTACCTTCATAGTGGGTGAAAACAGGTCAACAACTTCTCTTTCAGTTTTTATCTCTCAAACTACGCAGGTGGTGATAAAACCAGAGTTCTCCCGAGTCCGAGCGGCCTGTATCTGTTTCATCACAACTCCTTTGTTTGTTAGTATTCATCAGCTCCTGCAGTTGAAACCACGCCTAGCATGCTGCTGACTAAAAGCTGTTAGCATAAGACTTATCAAACAGGAAGACACGATGTCTGATGTTACAATACACAGTGGGTCAGGAAACAGTATACCTTGCTCTCATAGGCTAGTTTGTTAGCCAATCTGAGTCCAGCAAATTCAAATAATGAATGAATGAAAGATCTGTTAATAAGTGTTTCCTGACGTTTTTTAGATATAAAATGTTTCATATTACTGGTTAATACTTGAGAAATAACTACAAAGTCCTGGAATTTGTATGAAATGGCCTCGTTAAAGGCGATAAAGAGGATTTTGTAGCAAATTTAGATGTCAAATTTACTTTTAAATCATTTTATCAACCTGCAACGGTCTTGTACTTTTGGTGTCCAAATTAAAATGTTATTGTATTCATAAATCATACACCTGGTGAGGCTGGATATAAAGTAGCCAAGTCAATCACACTTGTACTGCTAAGAGTAACAATAAACAGCCCTTTACCATTGATGAGTCCAACATCTATCTATCTATCTATCTATCTATCTATCTATCTATGGGGCCCCCTTAGGTACTTGGGGCTCTATGCAGTCTGTGTACTTTGCATATGGACAGCAGGAGCGCTGGCTCCCCTTCATCTTTACACACACATACAAAAACAATTAAAGATCTAAGACAGGGGTCATCAACTATATTTGTCAGAGGGCCAGAGAGGGGCCGGACCCCCAAGAAGAAATTCAAATAAAAATCAGATTTTGGCTTAACATTATGTTTAATGTTTATACTTTTTCCATTTTATTACAAAACTGAAGGCATGATTCAGGCTCCCATCACCTACACCACAGTCAACCACTAGGAGTTGCTTTAATAGTGTGGACCACTATTTTCTTTTTGATTCTCACAATTTTGGAATCCAGTCGCGGGCCGCCAGTTGATGATCAGTGATCTAAGACCACATGGAGCTGAACTAAAATCACACACACTGATACTTACAAGACCCTTTATAAACTTGTAGAAACTCCATTACTGTTAAGGACTGTGACTGCAGTTGGAATGAAGGCTTTTTTATAAGGCTTTGTATCTCCTGCCTGATGACAGAAGACTGAAACACTAGTAATCCAGAAGTATATAACAGAATAATCACAAGTCCAAAATCCAAACTCAGAAACATAAATCAGATGTGTCTCAAAACTTAAGTGATATAATTTCAGGCAGACAGACTTGCACAACAGATGTAAAGAAAGCTTGGGCATGGTCCCATAAAAAGATAGGTCCACATAATCCAAAATTCAAGTTAAAAAATCCAAACATTCAGAAACAGGATGGATATACTCTATGATACAACACAGGACCAGAATTGGCACTGGAATTAATAATAAATTAATGTAACACTGCCCACAAAAAACAACTCTGTGCAATACCTGTTATTTGCAATATTCTTCTAATCAATGTGTAATACCCTACCCATGTGCAATATGCTACAATATAACAATTTGTGCTCCATGTTTACATTGCATGTACTTCTTATATGTATTTTTTGCAAATATTTTTATATTTTTATCTTTTGTGTGTCTTTTTCAACTTTTTCTTGCACAGATGCTGAGAATGGCTCTAATTTCGTTGTACTCTGTACAATGAGAACAAAAGCATTAAATTCAATTCATTCAATGAAGAACTTATTTATATTTATTTCACTGACAATAGGTGATCATGATGGGAGCAGAGCAGAATGGACTACCAAAGGACTACCAGGAGAAACTTCGAACAATCAAGACCAACATGTATGACGGTTCCCTACCAATGATGGCAGAACTGGATAAAGCCAGAAGAAGAGCCAGAGAGAAAGCAAACCATCATTTTGATGGATTACACCGATAATCTAAAAGATGTTTATTTCACAATAGAAAAGTCAAAAACTAACGTGACTCTATATAGTTTTATTGCTACCCTAAGCTTCAGTATTAGGTTAGGATAGTAGATCAATGACCAATATCGGTTACTGACAACACTTTGGTCTGATGTAGGTTGTTCTAAAGTGCTTAAAGGTGCAATATGGAATATTTTCATTAAAAGCAATATTTTTAACAAAATAATGCCTCCCATGGTGTTTAGAGGGTTGTAGAATTAAAATACACTATTTCCTTTAAAAATTATATTCGAAATAAAATGAAATTAAATATTCATTTTGATGGGCACAATGTTGGTATTTTGTTTACAGCTACCATCCAATAGCTGGCAGAGCAGCGGGCACCATTGTGGGTTGACTCATACAGTAAATAGTCCAGCACAGTGAGGCTGGTACTGTAGAGTCTGCAGGTCAAGCAGCTGGTATATCCGGGGATATGCAGTGATTATATACCTTATTTGCTTGCCATAGAGGACTCCCCAACATGTGACTTAGCAGGGTCATGGGAAAGTCTAGCAGCTCGCTAACACGGGACTGCAGGTGGACAAAGTGGGGGAACTCAAGGCTGCAGGTAAGACTGGAGGACACACCACGGAGGATTTTGTTTGTTTGTTGAGAAGTGAGGCATGCAGGATGGTGTGTGAGGAGGATAGAAGATCTTAGGAGGGGACTGCAGGAAGTTTTGGTTTGCTCGAGAAGAGACCAGGCAGCGACGTGAGCTCTTTACTATGGACTGAATTGATGACTGAGCTACAGGTAGGAGTCTGCTTTTATCAGAATCCATGTTTAATTAGCTGGGCTGGAGAGCATGATTAGTGAGCTGAACTCATTGTATTTTATTGTCCTTCTTGGATCGGAGATCAGAGCGGGTTTTGTGAGGAATATTGATCAACCTCAGCATCGGAGCGTGCATGCGGGGGGTTTATGAGCCTGGCACCCAGATGGCTGAAGGCTTTGTGCCGTTGTTAAGGTGTTCATGTTCCATATTCCACCTTTAATAAATACATTTAGATTGGACTGGATTGAAATGAACAGTATATATTTTCTTTTCAACAACAGTCATGACTGTTTTTTTTTTTTTTTTTTACTGAAATCAAGGCTCCAGTATAAAATAAACCAAAAAACCCAAACAAACTACAAATGATAAATTCAAGTTTTTTTCCTTTCATAGGATTAGGGTTAGAGATGATGACAGTTTTATGGGCTCTGTGGTGGGTGGAGGAGCAAAATCATTAGTTTTCAGTTATATGCAGTGATTCAGCAGCAGTATTACAAGTAATCAAAGAGTGTTACGTTTTCCCAAAAGCAAAACCCAAGTGAGACTCAGGCTTGTTGTCGTATAATCAGAAAACTAACAAAACAGCCCACAACCACACCCAAACTCCAAAACAAAAGTGTACAAATGGGTTCTAAATGGTAGTAATGAGGAAAAATATCCACACTACTACCCACTGATTCTGTGAAAGGATAGACGGTATAATATTAACGTGAGGGAAACAATAAACCAAAAGTGTATCCTTTTGTGCAAACGGTAAACGGACCAAGTCTTAAACTCACAAAAAGCCAACAATAAATTGACAATCTGATCTCAAAAGTCTCAAAACACTACTGACCTGTGCTTTGCAAACTTCTCAAAAAGCCATCTGAGAAAGATTCTGCTCTGCCTTATAAAGCCCTCCCACTGATTCCAACAGCAGGTGTGCTCCTCCTCCCAGGTGGAACCTATGAGTCCCAATCAACTGCAGGAACTATGGTAACCAAAACCAAAAAACAACAATAGACAAAGAATCCCTCCAATTTCATCAAATCAATTAGTTTGCATCTAACAATTCATAACAAGAGCAGAACAATAAATCTAGACCTGATGTATTATCAGAAATATTTTAACCATTTACAGAATAAACAAAAAGGTGTGAAGTGGTTTTAATGTGGGTTCCATCACATTAAGGCAGGGGTGGGCAACCCCAGGCCTCGAGGGCCACTATCCTGCAGATTTTAGATGTTCCCCTGTTTCAACACACCTGATTCAAATCTGCAACCTCTCAGCAAGTCCTATAGAAGCCTGTTAACGACCTGTTCATCTGCAGCAGGTGTGGTGAAACAGGGGAACATCTAAAATGTGCAGGATAGTGGCCCTTGAGGCCTGGAGTTGCCCATCCCTGCATTAAGGGAAATGAAACAGATCAACTTGCTAAAGCTGCGGTCAAGGGAATTGAAATAGGAGTTGAAATAAAATATGGTACCCCAGATTATACTGAAATTATCCTTAAGTCACTAGGAAAACAATGATGGAAATGTGAAATAAAGAGAAGGGCTTACCATAAGGTACAAGAATCAGTAAAAAAGGAAAGGCAGTTGTCTTTTGAAAAAAGAAGAGACAATGTGGTCTTTACTAGGAGGAGACTGGGTCATTGTGGACTTAGAAGTGGACTGGCTCTGACTGCCAAACACGTAGTTGTTAAGTGTGAGTGTGGGGATGTGGAAACTATTGAACACATCCTTATTAAATGTCATAAGTATAACACTTATAGAAGAATATTATTTAAGGAACTTGGAACAGTTGTACTTACTGTATTCAACACAAGCATACTTTTGAAATTAGATAATTGGGACACAATTAAAAAAAATATACAGTATATACAAAGAACACATTTGCTGTAGACTGGAATTTATAGGACAGCAGATGGCAGCAATACGCCGCAGAAGAAGATGTGTATCAACCTGATCCTTCCAGTCAGCACAGAGCTGTGGTCAACAGAAACCTTGAACCATAGATAAGTATATAAACACTAGATACCTCGTGCGGGCGTTTCAGACGACATCAACGGCGGCCATCTTGCTACAGTCGAGCTCTCTGGCAGACTGCTTTGTAGTGAATGAAGGTAAGTGATCTGAACTGACATAAACACTCTTATCTCGCTGAAATCTTGACGGATTGTCAAACGGTTTGATGCTCTACTAACGTTTCAATGTGACTATAATTCTGGATGCATGAACAGGTTAAAACTGCTGCTTTTCTTTAAAAAAAATTAATCATCCATTGTGCAGTTGTGGATCACAGCTACTATAGCACGAGTTCTACAGTTGTATTATTTACAATCAGTTTGGTTTGTTAAAAACATCCTGTGTTATGATGCAGGACATTTCAGGTTTTATTGATCAGTGAAGATACCAGACTTTAGTGCAGCCTGTAGATGTTCACGTCACTGTTGTTTCAAAACAAAAACCTTGGGCTCATCTGTCACCTGTAAGATATAATATATTGTAATTTGACTTAGGATAATCGTTATTAATTTATGTACAATAAGCGTCCTGACAGTGTTGCCCATAACTGATATATCTGGTCCATTTCATGTTTTTTAGGTTTCCATAGAGACGATATGGTCCTGAGAAGAGATGGTTTTGTCCCTCTGAAAGGACTCCATTGTGCAGTGAGGACTTCAGGACAGAGGACTTAAACAGGACTCTGATCTGCAACACTGTATTTCCTCTTGCATATTTGTAAAAGGAAAACTTCTACCTAATTTGTTTTGCAAATAATTGTCACTTTCCTGTCCAAGATGTTTCAGACAATGAAGAAAATGTTTCATCGTTATTTATTATAATGAGATGCTGTCAAAATATAAATATTTTTTAATATATTGGAACTATCACTAAACACATAAAAATACATGTTTTATTATATTAGTAATGTTCTCATATTGGTACACTGAGTTTTAGAAACCTAAATATTAATTATATATACAAACCTGTTTATATTTATTGCACTTGTGTATTTTCATGAGTCCATGGTTATTATGCTGGTCTATAAGCTTTGGTGATAAATATTCGTAATATTGGTACTATATAATTACTTATTGTATGTAGTGTCATAACTACAGCTCTTACGTTTATAAAAAAAAACAAATCATCTGAAAATTGGTGAGAATTTGAGCAAGTTATAGTTATTTAAATAGTTCCTGCAGCAGAAACACCATGTGATGCGTGGGACAGTTCACTGTAGCAAGATGGCCGCCGTTTTCGGACGTTCGCACCCATTGGCCAACAGCGGGGACAAGGCATCTAGTATTTATGTACATGTCTGTGCGCTGAACTGGTGGTCACGTGGTTCGCTTTCGGTAGAGATTTTCCGGATTTTCTTGCTTCGCAGACGGTAAGAGAGGATTTCTTCAGATGAGCATTCTTCAGAATGGTAACTGCAGCAGTAAATAAATAAAGGCAGCTCATTTAGTGCATGAACGCAAATAAAACATGAAACGTGTTGGAGTTTTGTGTTAGACAAATGAAACGTATTCAAGCTCTTTACTCTGTTGTCATATTAATTATAAATAACTGATAAAGAAGTAATTATGAATTCACTGAACAGTCACTACTGCTGCTCACACTGTTTTGTTGTTCTGGCAGGTGCTGAAACATTGAAGGGAGAAAAATTATAAATATGACATCTGGATTTGGACACTGGTCTTACATGCGGAGTGAAAAATGCACATAAATGTTTGGTCATCAGCGATGTTTGTCAACAACCTCTTGCGATGCACAGTCAGGTAAAACACCAGATGTTCTTGGAGACCCTGAGCTCTCATTTCCAACCTGGGGTCAGTTCCTGAAAGCAGGTTATGTGACATAAGACCAGATAAGTTGAGGGTGAGTTTGTAGATAACATCAATTTCGGTTGCAAAAAATGTGGTATCTTTCAAGGTAGGCTATGTTAGTAACCATAGCAACTTAATCTCGGAACATAACCTGCCTGCTCCAATCCTAACCCTAACCCTAACACAAAAACTGGTGAAACATAACTACACCACAGCTTTCAGTCACACTCAATACCATCATCACATCTCCTGTCCTGTCGCACTCTTTTCTCTCACACACACCCGCCCCATGAAGTGTCCTGTTTTCTTTACCTGCCACTGTCTCTCACTCACAGACATCAGTGCTGACACATGAATTTTAAAGCAGAGTCGCTCCATTTACAAATAACTGACAGGATTTATCATTGACAAAACCCCCACAGGGAACACTTTCCAGCTGTAAACAAACAAACAGCTGATGTGTCTGACGTTAATCCGTGGCAATTTGCGTTGAAAGAAAAAATGTCGAAATAAAGCGAGTCAAGAAATGACGCAATAAAAACACTACAGCAGCTCACAGCGCAACTGAAACAAAAAAGTATAACAAAGCCAACTCACGGGATTGTGTGGCAGCTTCTCCTTCTGTTGATTTGCAGCAGGCTGCTTTACGGCATCTGGCTGTCTGGAAACTGCGCATTGTTGTACTCTGAAGAAGGCTGCTATATGCCAGACTCCAAAATATCGATACCATGGGAACATAATATCTAATTTAGATACCAGTTTTAATATCGATTAATATCTAGACATCAATTAATTTTACAACCCTACTCCAGAGTGGTTTTTGGTTTAATACACACATTTCTCAGTAATCCTCCTGAATCCTGCGCTCTGAGCAGCTGCTCCACTCTCTCCTGGAAAACCACCTGACTGTAACATAGTGATGTAACAACGTTACACCAGAACCTGCAGATTAAACACACACACCCGAGCTGCCAGAGTCTGAAGCAAGACACTAAACACCACCGTTTGTAGTATTTTACTTTCTAAAAATGTCTCAGTGAAAATGTGCATTTGGCTGTGTGAGTTACAGGAATTTATTCACCATTTTATTCAGGCAGCTCGAGGGGCAGCACTCACGAGGAGGGGGGCCTGGAGGAGAGATGGGATTTTGTATGGAGAAAAACCTTGAAAATTATATTTCAGGATAAATTAAGACTATATAACACCAACAATAATATTTTATCATATATGTGCCTATAACAGACATTGAAAGCTGTAAAATAGCAGGATACAGAACATTTAAAGACCATCCCATTCTGTTTCAGTTTACATGTCTCATGCTACCATACAAAGGACAATCAGTCATAAAACCTAGATAAAAAGACTATGAATACTACTGCCAAAATAGTTTTTTGTTTCACATAGATTAAAGATCGTTAAGTTCTTGTGAAAAATGTATCTGGAATTTTTGGGTCAAAATGTGATTTAAGGGGACTCGTAGCTCCAGCTGATTGTCCAGTTGTGCATAGAACATCAGCTTAGAAAATTACATCTGTGATGGAAAAATATGGCACCCAGTTAAGCCTTCAGTAAATAAACATAAAAATCAACTCTGTATTATGGAGTGCACAATTTTTCATACACGTTTAGAAATTGTTTACAAGTTAGCCCACTGAATGTCAATATTGAGAACAAGTCTTCTACAAGTGAAGTGTGTTTGTCTGGGACAACCTCCTCCAGTAACCACAGCAACAATAATGTTTCTTCTTTATGTCAATGTTTTTGTTTCTCTTCAGTATAGTCATTAACATCTGTATTGTTTACTCTATAGGTCACAGAGGAAACAAGTGACCACATCTTTAGCCAATCAGAGGGCTTTGTCAGGTGCAGAGGCTGTCAATGCTCTACGACCTTTTTACTTTGCTGTCCATCCAGACTTTTTTGGTCAATATCCTAGAGAACGGGTGAGTCTGAATAAAACCTTTTTTTTCCAAGAAAAACAATGAGGGCTGCATGGTGGCACAGCTGGTAGAGCTGTTGACTTGCAGCGAGAAGGTCCTGAGTTTGAATCCAAGCTGGGTCCTTTCTTCATGGAGTTTGCATGTTCTCCCCGTGTATGTGTGGGTTTTCTACGGGGGACTCCGGTTTCCTCCCACAGTCCAAAAACATGGAAGAGGTTATTGGCAACTCTAAATTGTCCCTAGGTGTGAATGGTTGTTTGTCTATGTGTGGACCTGTGATGGACTGGCGACCTGTCCAGGGTGTCCCCCGCCTCTCGCCTAAAGACTGCTGGAGATCAGTACCAGCTCCTGGTGACCCTGAACAGGAAGAAGCAGGTTTAGAAAATGGATGGAAAAACAATTAGAATAGAATATGGTTAGGGAAACAAATCTGATCAACAAAAGCACCAACAAACATTTTACTGACATGAACATTTGATTTAAAAAGCTGATAGACAATATGTGCATCTTTAGAAGAATCAGTGCATGCACACCTTTTGACTTCTGTCACTGAGACTGAGCGAGTGTATTCTTCTTTATACAAAACCCACAGGTCACTTCGCTGCTGTAGCACCACAGAAAAACTAAAGTCAAATAGGAGTGAGCAGATCCATCACATGCAAAGCAGAACGGAATCTGGAGATATTCAATTTACTGTAATTACCTTTAGCCTTTCTGTTTTTTAATAATCAGAACTTAGAATACTGACATTGTCTTATAACAGACAAGTGTCCTTTAAAGCTAAACTCTCTGTGACACACACAAAATAATTTGTGCTTTTTTCACCCTCAGTTGGCCAATAGAAACATTTTCTATATGTATTCATCCCAAAACAGTTCCATCTGTGTGGATTGTAAACATTCTAATAAGTAATGTTTAGAAACACACTCAGAGATAAACTGTATTTAACTTAAAGTAAGACAATTTTGAGTTTATGAGGTTGGAATGTTTATTATTTATGTCAGTTTACAGACCAGCTGGGACTTACATAAACCTATGAATGTGTACAATGTGTATAAAACAGTCTAAAATGTTCCCTTATCCAACTTTTGATAAATAATAATAAAATATATTATTGTATAATGTTTTTACCAAAGTGTCACTTTTTCTTCTTCCTTTATTTTTTGGAAACAGGAAGTGAATGAGAACTCATTAAAGAGATTAAACGGCTATCTGGAAACCCTGCAAAAGCCGCATTCAGATTTAATCCGGCCAATGACGCTCACTTTTTTTGTCAGACAAACAAAGGTCAACAGTGATATTCAAGCAGATATTCTCACTTCAGGTACAGTTTGTATTCTTAGTAACTGCAGAGAGCTGGAGGGTCTGATTGTAGAGCTGTAAAAGCTTCTGCCTGGTTCACAGGTTTTCGATCAGTGAGTTTCACCTTACACACAAAGGATGTTCTGAGCACTGTAATAAATGTGCTGGCATCCTGCAGCCTGCCTGTGGAGCATGTTGAGGGAGCTACAGGACGCTCTAAGAGACTCAAAAGTCCTCCTGAAGCAGGGTTACAGTTCTACAGACCTATCAAATGGGATAAAAGCTACTACACTTTCACAGGCTTCAAAGACCCTGAGCAGGAGCTGGAACAGGCCCGTAGAGTGGAGCCCACACTCAGGTTAGTAATACTGGACTTTAATTTTGACTTTAAGTAACATCTTCACTGTGTGTCCTGTAGTACTGGGTATCAGTCTTAAATCTTTTGACAAAAATGATAAACATCTATAAAGATCATCAGAAGCACTTTTAAAAACACATTTTACTCTGTTGTTGATACTCAAACAAGTTGAACCATAGTTGTTCCTGTTGTAATTACCCTGTTTATAATTATGTTTATTGATTAAAGCTGCAAACAGCTCCTATTCTAACTTGTTTGGAGATTTGGGAGCTGCCGACATCACGGCTCAACCCACTCGTTCCCAAGATTCATGCTCATTATGTTTTAGGTAAAGAAGAAGAAACCTTTATTGTTCCTCAGAAGGGAAATTTCCTTGTTACAACAGCAAAACTCACAGAAACATTACAAAAGAAAAAATAAAAATAAAGAAATAAGTAGCAGCCAACATGTATATATAAATAAGTGGAAAATGTGCATAGTGAAATAGATAACAGGAGCTTGAATAGTGACTCAGTGCCTTGCTCTTTATAATTGCACATAAAATTGATATTAATAATATTAATATTGCAGTTTGAGAGGTGACGGGTCTGGGTTCCTAATCTGAACTGCTTATTATTATAAAGTCTGACAGCAGCAGGGAGGAAAGACTCTCCTTCACACAGCGAGGGTGGATCAGTATGTCTCTGAAGCTGCTCTCTAAGGCAGACAGGGCGTCCCCCAGAGGGTGTGACTCGTAGTCCAGCATGGATGTGAGCTTTGCCAGGACCCTTCTGTCACCCACCTCCTGCACTGAGTCCAGAGGACAGCCCAGGACAGAGCTGGACTTCCTGATCACTTTGTCCTGTTGTTGAGTTACTGTGTTCTGAAGAGGATGATGAGGGTTTTCCATCATGTTCTTCATCCTTCTTTGGACAATCAACTCAAGAGACTCCAGTTCAGTCTCCAGGACAGAATCAGTCCTCCTTATCCATCTGTTAAGCCTCTTCATGTCACCTGCTCTGATGCTCCGCCCCCAACAGGTAACTGCAGGTGTGATCAGCTGACAAACTCCTCTTCTTTTGCTGCTCCTCTTCAAATCTCTGTCTGCTCATATTGTTTGAAAGACAGAGACAAACTGGAGTCCAGGATATGTCCCTTTAGCCATGTCTCAGTAAAACACATGATGCTGCATTCCTGATACTCTGGCTGGATCTTCAACAGAGTTTCAACTTCATCCATTTTGTTAGCAAAGAGATCTCACATTTGTCAATATGACTGATGGAAGTGAAGGTTTAAACTTCCTCTTTCTCTCTCTTCACTCTGCTCCTGCTCTGCATCCACGTCTTCTTCTTTTGACCTCATCAGGGATCCAGAGTTTCAATTTGAGGATTATTTCAGCCTTAGAAATGTCAGTTAGTTGCTCTTTCTTGTAAACAAGTCTCTTGTTACCATGGTTACGCATCATAACAAGTGGCAAAAAGGGACAAATTAAGCAAAAAACTCAATCAGCACAGCACCCAAATCAGAAGAAAAGTATTTAGAAAATATTTCCAGAAGAAAAAACTAGCAAGAAATACTCTAAAAGAACAAAAAATGCTAGCAAATGCTAGAAAGTCACAGTGCTACTCCAACAAGCTGCCACCAGTTGTAGCGCTATTCCAGAAGAAAGAGAAACTCTTAGCCCCTTCATTTGGAGCAGATTGGGGTGTTCTAAAACGTTTGACTAGTAGTGTAGAGGCTCTGGTTTCTCAGTCAGCTCAGAGTCTTTGTTGTCTTTTATTTGGCAGTTTTTGGCTAAGAACCAACGAGCCTGAGGCAGTAAAGAAACACTGTGCCAGCCTTCCACGAAGAAAAGAGCTGAGTAGACTAAGAAAAGAACTCTGTGAAACCTTTGATTTAGCAGATATCAGGTATGATCTGTTCTTTTGTTTCATCATGTTTGTCTTTATGTTTATGCTACATCTGGTTCTGTGAAGAGAAAATCATTTTTATGGAAATGTGTGGACAAATTTGCCATTTTAATTGTTCTATTCTGCTGGCCATTTTTATGGGGGCCAGATTGTCGAGGGGTAAACTGAGATTGTGGATGAACTAGTTCAAAGCTGTTTACATATGTTTACATATTAGTCAGATAATCCAGTGATGGAACTATTTATGTGGTGCAGGTGGCAGCGCAGCTGGGGAGTAGCTCATAAGTGCTGTCAGCTTCAGAGTCTGAGTCGACTGTCTTACCAGAACCCAGAAGCCCTCATCAACCTAAAAGGTAGTGTTTTTAATGCATTTTTTAATCCAAATCTCAAAACGTATACAATACATACACAACTTCTCTTCTTCATGGTAAGAACCAGTTTGGTTTGTCATTATGTATGTTTGAATACATGATGTACTCACGTCATACTCACTTGAATGGTTCTAATTTACTTTAATTGTCTAATTGAGTTATTCAAAAAAGTTCAAAAGCACTTGTTAATAATAAAAAACATTTAGAAAAAGTCTTAAGCTGAAAGGACTCTTGGTATTGTGGGATAATCACACAACACTGAGCTCTTTTTAGCACCAAAAAGAAAACATGAGAAAAAATTTTTTATCAGCTTGGTTTGTAAATGCAGAGTTAACACATGACTAACTTCAATTCACTTCAGTTTTATTTATATATTTTATAGTTTTATACATTACTGAATGCATCTGAGAAATTAAAACCTGGGTCAGTTACAATTTCTTGAAATTAAACAACAATAAAACAGAAAAGTTAATGTTTGGTATGAAATCTGTCCTTTCCAAATCAATCTCTCCCACTCTACAGGTTAAAAACCTGGGTGTCATCTTTGACACTACGCTCTCCTTCATTTGTCACATTTATAATGTAATCCATTCAGCATATTTTGATTTTAGGAACTTAAATCGACTACAACCTTCCCTCACTCCCCATAGTGCTGCTACATTTGTCCACAGTCTTGTTACTTCATGACTGGACTACAGTATTGTAACTCTCTTCCATTGTCTTCCTCAAAAAAATCTCCACAAATTGCAGCTTGTATAGAACTCAGCAGCACGCATAATCACTAGATCTCCATCCGCCTGTCACAACACAATTTTTTGTAACCCCTTTAAAGAGGAACTAAACAGGAAGTGACATGACCAGACATCAACAGAGCTAAAGACAAAGCAGGGAAAATAGGAAGTGCAAATGATACCAAAATAAAAGCCAAACAGGAAACAAGTGCCTGACAAAATAAACGCTGGACCTAAAGACAGGGAATAACACATGACACAAGACAAGACATGGAACCAACTCAAGATCACAGATAGTTCTCTGGACAAAAATACAATACTAACTCATAAAAAAACGAACAAAATCCAAAACCTGACACATGGAGAGTAAAGAGAGACAGCTGAGTGAAGAAATGTGGTCAGTATGTCCTCCAGCTGTCTAAGCCTTATAGCAGCATAACTAAAGGGATGGATCAGGAGAACCCAAGCTAACCCTGACTATAGGATTGTGTAAAAAGGAAAGTTTTAAGTCTATTCTTAAAACTACACAAGGTGTCTGCCTCACGGATAAAAAGTGGAAGCTGGTTCCACAGGAGAGGAGCCTGATAACTAAAAGCTCTTCCTCCTGTTCTACTTTTAGAACCTCTAGGAACTACAAGCAGACCTAAAGTCTGCCTTTAACAGCACTATTAGAACATCCTGATAATAATGAATTACAATAATCAAGTCTAGAAGTAATTAATACATGAAATAATGTTTCTGCATCACTTAAATTCAGAATGTTTCTAATTTATTTATTTTTTGCTCCTAATTTTATCAACATTACGCAGGTGGAAGTAGGCCGTCCTGGTAACATGTTTTGTATGAGAACTAAAGGACATGTCCTGGTCAAAGACACACCCAGGTTCTTTACCTTCTTGTTGGAGGATAAATTAATGCCATCCAACGTTGATGACTGACTACACAGCTTGTTACTAAGATTCTCAGGCCCAAAAGTCACAACCTCTGTCTTGTCTGAGTTTAAAAGCAAAACATGAAGTGTCATCCAACGTTTTACATCATTAAGACAAGATTGTAATCTCTGCAGCTGGTTGGTCTCATCAGGCTTCATTGATAGATATAACTGAGTATCATCAGCATAAAAATTGAATTTTATACCATGTTGTCTAATAATTTTACCAAGCGGTAACATATATATAGTAAAGAGGATTGGTCCAAGCACTGAACCCTGAGGAACTCCATGACTGACTCTGGTATATGAAGAAGATTCATTATTTACATGAACAAACTGGAATCTTTCAGTTAAATATGATTCAAACCAGTTTAATGCAGTTCCCTGAATCCCAATATCATATTCAAGCCTCTTCAATAGGATCTTATGATCTATAGTATCAAACGCAGCACTGAGATCTAACAGGACAAGTACAGACACAAGTCCACTGTCTGAGGACATGAGAATATCATTAGAAACTTTCACCAGTGCTGTTTCAGTGCTATGATGAGCTCTAAATCCTGACTGGAACTCTTCAAAAAGATTATTACTGTGTAGATGATCACATAACTGGTTTGCAACTATCTTTTCTAGAATTTTTGAGATGAAGGGTAAATTGGATATAGGTCGATAATTACCTGGAGATCCTGGATCAAGATCAGGTTTCTTAAGTAAAGGTTTAATAACAGCAACCTTAAAGGCCTTAGGCACATATCCATTCATTAAAGACAAATTGATCATGTCCAATATCCATGTGTTAATCAATGGGAAGACATCTTTAAAAAGTCTGGTTGGAACAGGATCCAACATACATGTAGATGGTTTAGAAGAAGCTATAATTTGTGTTAACTCATTAAGATCAGCTGGACAGAAACTGTCTAAACATGATTCAGATTCTAAAGCTGCTTCACTGGACAACGAACTAGAGACAACAGTGGACAGAAGGACATTATAGATTTTTTCTCTGATTGAATCTATTTTATTTGTAAAGAATTCCATGAAGGCATCACTACTGAGGGTTACAGGGATACACGGTTCAACAGAAGTTGGGTTTTTTATTAATCTGGCTACAGTACTAAACAGAAACCTGGGATTGTTCTTGTTCTCCTCTATGAGGGACGAGTAATACTCAGTTCTAACTGTGTGA
>SSNP01000403.1:144161-156647 GCA_006937955.1 Pachypanchax playfairii | reverse complement strand
ATGTGTATAAGAGACAGTTCAACATCAACATGAATATTGAAATCTCCCACTATAATGACTTTATCAGATTTCAATAATAGTTCTGATAAAAAGACTGAAAATTCAGACAAGAACTCAGAATAAGCACCTGGTGGACGATATACAACAACAAGTAAAATAGGTTCCTCTGATTTCCAATTTGGGTGAGAAATACTGAGGGTCATAAATTCAAAAGAATTATAACTAATAACTGGTCTAGAGCTAATCAATAGACCTGACTGGAAAATAGCTGCTACACCTCCTCCTCGACCTGTTGCTGGAGGAACATGAAGATTAAGGTAGTTAGAAGTAGTTGATTCATTAATACTAACATGATCCTCCTGCTGCAGGTTTCTGTAAGACAAAATAGATCAATATGATGATCAATTATCAGATCATTAACTAACAGAGATTTAGATGAAAGAGATCTAACATTCAGTAAACCACATCTAATGGTTTTATTTACAGGTTTTATATTAGTAACTGTATTTATTTTAATCAGATTTTTATTATTTATTTTTCTAGAACAAAATATTTGTTTATTTAATTTGAACCATGGTTGAGCAGACACCGTCTCTATAGGAAAGTGGGAGGGTAACGACAGAGAAGCTGCAGAGAGGTGTGTAAGACTACAACTCTGCTTCCTGGACTGGACCCTGGTCTGGATCCTGGACTGGACCCTGGACTGGACCCCGGACTGGACCCTGGTCTGGATCCTGGACTGGACCCTGGACTGGACCCTGGTGTGGACCCTGGACTGGACCCTGGACTGGACCTTGGTGTGGACCCTGGACTGGACCCTGGTCTGGACCCTGGCCTGGACCCTGGACTGGACCCTGGTGTGAACCCTGGACTGGACTGGACCCTGGACTGGACCTTGGACTGGACCCTTGGCTGGACCCTGGTCTGGACCCTGGACTGGAGCCTGATCTGAACCCTGGACTGGACCCTGGACTGGATCCTGGACTGGACCCTGGACTGGACCTTGGTGTGGACCCTGGACTGGATCCTGGACTGGACCCTGGACTGGATCCTGGACTGGACCCTGGACAGGACCCTGGACTAGACCCTGGACTGGACCTTGGTGTGGACCCTGGACTGGACCCTGGACTGGCCTTGGTGTGGACCCTGGACTGGATCCTGGACTGGACCCTGGACTGGACCCTGGTCTGGATCCTGGACTGGACCCTGGACTGGACCCTGGTGTGAACCCTGGACTGGACTGGACCCTGGACTGGACCCTGGACTGGACCCTGGACTGGACCCTGGACTAGACCCTGGACTGGACCTTGGTGTGGACCCTGGACTGGACCCTGGACTGGACCTTGGTGTGGACCCTGGACTGGACCCTGGACTGGACTGGACCCTGGACTGGATCCTGGACTGGACCCTGGACTGGACCCTGGTCTGGATCCTGGACTGGACCCTGGACTGGACCCTGGTGTGAACCCTGGACTGGACTGGACCCTGGACTGGACCCTGGACTGGACCCTGGACTGGACCCTGGACTGGATCCTGGACTGGACCCTGGACTAGACCATGGACTGGACCCTGGACAGGACCCTGGACTGGACCCTAGTCTGGACCTTGGTGTGGACCCTGGACTGGATCCTGGACTGGATCCTGGACTGGACCCTGGACTAGACCCTGGACTGGACCCTGGACAGGACCCTGGACTAGACCCTGGACTGGACCTTGGTGTGGACCCTGGACTGGACCCTGGACTGGACCCTAGTCTGGACCTTGGTGTGGACCCTGGACTGGATCCTGGACTGGATCCTGGACTGGACCCTGGACTAGACCCTGGACTGGACCCTGGACAGGACCCTGGACTAGACCCTGGACTGGACCCTGGACAGGACCCTGGACTAGACCCTGGACTGGACCTTGGTGTGGACCCTGGACTGGACCCTGGACTGGACCTTGGTGTGGACCCTGGACTGGACCCTGGACTGGACTGGACCCTGGACTGGATCCTGGACTGGACCCTGGTCTGGATCCTGGACTGGACCCTGGACTGGACCCTGGTGTGGACCCTGGACTGGACTGGACCCTGGACTGGACCCTGGACTAGACCCTGGACTGGACCTTGGTGTGGACCCTGGACTGGATCCTGGACTGGACCCTAGTCTGGACCTTGGTGTGGACCCTGGACTGGACCCTGGCCTGGAGCCTGGTCTGGACCCTGGCCTGGACCCTGGCTGGACCTTGGTGTGGACCCTGGACTGGACCCTGGACTGGACTGGACCCTGGACTGGATCCTGGACTGGACCCTGGACTGGACCCCGGACTGGACCCTGGTCTGGACCCTGGACTGGATCCTGGACTGGACCCTAGTCTGGACCTTGGTGTGGACCCTGGACTGGACCCTGGACTGGACCCTGGACTAGACCCTGGACTGGACCCTGGACTGGACCCTAGTCTGGACCTTGGTGTGGACCCTGGACTGGATCCTGGACTGGACCCTGGACTGGACCCTGGTCTGGATCCTGGACTGGACCCTGGACTGGACCCTGGTGTGGACCCTGGACTGGACTGGACCCTGGACTGGACCCTGGACTGGACCCTAGTCTGGACCTTGGTGTGGACCCTGGACTGGACCCTGGACTGGACCCTGGACTTGACCCTGGACTGGACCCTGGACTGGACCTTGGTGTGGACCCTGGACTGGACCCTGGACTGGACCTTGGTGTGGACCCTGGACTGGACCCTGGACTGGACCCTAGACTGGACCTTGGTGTGGACCCTGGACTGGATCCTGGACTGGACCTTGGTGTGGACCCTGGACTGGACCCTGGACTGGACCCTGGCCTGGTCTGGACCCTGGACTAGACCCTGGACTGGACCCTGGACTGGACCCTAGTCTGGACCTTGGTGTGGACCCTGGACTGGACCCTGGACTGGATCCTGGACTGGACCCTGGTCTAGACCCGGACTTGACCCTGGACTGGACCCTGGACTAGACCCTGGACTGGACCTTGGTGTGGATCCTGGACTGGACCCTGGACTGGACCTTGGTGTGGACCCTGGACTGGACTGGACCCTGGACTGGACCCTGGACTAGACCCTGGACTAGACCCTGAACTGGACCCTGGACTGGACCCTGGACTGGACCCCGGACTGGACCCTGGTCTGGATCCTGGACTGGACCCTGGACTGGACCCTGGTGTGGACCCTGGACTGGACCCTGGACTGGTCTCTGGACTGGATCCTGGACTGGATCCTGGACTGGACCCTGGACTAGACCCTGGACTGGACCCTGGACAGGACCCTGGACTAGACCCTGGACTGGACCTTGGTGTGGACCCTGGACTGGACCCTGGTCTGGACCTTGGTGTGGACCCTGGACTGGATCCTGGACTGGACCCTGGACTGGATCCTGGACTGGACCCTGGACTAGACCCTGGACTGGACCCTGGACAGGACCCTGGACTAGACCCTGGACTGGACCTTGGTGTGGACCCTGGACTGGACCCTGGACTGGACCTTGGTGTGGACCCTGGACTGGACCCTGGACTGGACCCTGGACTGGACTGGACCCTGGACTGGACCCTGGACTAGACCCTGGACTAGACCCTGAACTGGACCCTGGACTGGACCCTAGTCTGGACCTTGGTGTGGACCCTGGACTGGACCCTGGACTGGACCCTGGACTGGACCCTGGTCTGGATCCTGGACTGGACCCTGGACTGGACCCTGGTGTGGACCCTGGACTGGACTGGACCCTGGACTGGACCCTGGACTGGACCCTTGACTGGACTCTGGACTGGACCCTGGTGTGAACCCTGGACTGGACTGGACCCTGGACTGGACCCTGGACTGGACCCTAGACTGGACCTTGGTGTGGACCCTGGACTGGACCCTGGACTGGACCTTGGTGTGGACCCTGGACTGGACCCTGGACAGGACCCTGGACTAGACCCTGGACTGGACCTTGGTGTGGACCCTGGACTGGACCCTGGACTGGACCTTGGTGTGGACCCTGGACTGGACCCTGGACTGGATCCTGGACTGGACCCTGGACTGGACCTTGGTGTGGACCCTGGACTGGACCCTGGACTGGACCTTGGTGTGGACCCTGGACTGGACCCTGGACTGGACTGGACCCTGGACTGGATCCTGGACTGGACCCTGGACTGGATCCTGGACTGGACCCTGGACTGGATCCTGGACTGGACCCTGGACTAGACCATGGACTGGACCCTGGACAGGACCCTGGACTAGACCCTGGACTGGACCCCGGACTGGACCCTGGTCTGGATCCTGGACTGGACCCTGGACTGGACCCTGGTGTGGACCCTGGACTGGACTGGACCCTGGCCTGGATCCTGGACTGGACCCTGGACTGGACCTTGGTGTGGACCCTGGACTGGATCCTGGACTGGACCCTGGACTGGATCCTGGACTAGACCCTGGACTGGACCTTGGTGTGGACCCTGGACTGGACCCTGGACTGGACCTTGGTGTGGACCCTGGACTGGACCCTGGACTGGACTGGACCCTGGACTGGATCCTGGACTGGACCCTGGACTGGACCCTGGACTAGACCCTGGACTGGACCCTGGACAGGACCCTGGACTGGACCCTGGACTGGACCTTGGTGTGGACCCTGGACTGGACCCTGGACTGGACCCTGGGCTAGACCCTGGACTGGGCCCTGGACTGGACCCTGGACTGGATCCTGGACTGGACCCTGGACTGGACCTTGGTGTGGACCCTGGACTGGATCCTGGACTGGACCCTGGACTGGATCCTGGACTGGACCCTGGACTGGACCCTGGTCTGGATCCTGGACTGGACCCTGGACTGGACCCTGGTGTGAACCCTGGACTGGACTGGACCCTGGACTGGACCCTGGACTGGACCCTGGACTGGACCCTGGACTAGACCCTGGACTGGACCCTGGACTGGACCCTAGTCTGGACCTTGGTGTGGACCCTGGACTGGACCCTGGACTGGACCCTGGACTAGACCCTGGACTGGACCCTGGACTGGACCCTAGTCTGGACCTTGGTGTGGACCCTGGACTGGACCCTGGACTGGACCCTGGACTAGACCCTGGACTGGACCCTGGACTGGACCTTGGTGTGGACCCTGGACTGGATCCTGGACTGGACCCTGGACTGGATCCTGGACTGGACCCTGGACTGGATCCTGGACTGGACCCTGGACTGGACCTTGGTGTGGACCCTGGACTGGATCCTGGACTGGACCCTAGTCTGGACCTTGGTGTGGACCCTGGACTGGACCCTGGACTGGACCCTGGACTAGACCCTGGACTGGACCCTGGACTGGACCCTGGACTGGACCCTGAAGTGGACCCTGGACTGGACCCTGGACTGGACTGGACCCTGGACTGGATCCTGGACTGGACCCTGGACTGGACCTTGGTGTGGACCCTGGACTGGATCCTGGACTGGACCCTGGACTGGATCCTGGACTGGACCCTGGACTGGATCCTGGACTGGACCCTGGACTGGATCCTGGACTAGACCCTGGACTGGATCCTGGACTGGACCCTGGTCTGGACCTTGGTGTGGACCCTGGACTGGATCCTGGACTGGACCCTGGACTGGATCCTGGACTGGACCCTAGTCTGGACCTTGGTGTGGACCCTGGACTGGATCCTGACTGGACCCTGGACTGGACCCTGGTCTGGATCCTGGACTGGACCCTGGACTGGACCCTGGTGTGAACCCTGGACTGGACTGGACCCTGGACTGGACCCTGGACTGGACCTTGGTGTGGACCCTGGACTGGACCCTGGACTGGACTGGACCCTGGACTGGACCCTGGACTGGACCCTGGACTGGACCTTGGTGTGGACCCTGGACTGGACCCTGGACTGGACCCTGGACTGGACTGGACCCTGGACTGGATCCTGGACTGGACCCTGGACTAGACCCTGGACTGGACCCTGGACAGGACCCTGGACTAGACCCTGGACTGGACCTTGGTGTGGACCCTGGACTGGACCCTGGACTGGACCTTGGTGTGGACCCTGGACTGGACCCTGGTCTAGACCCTGGACTGGACCCTGGACTGGACCCTAGTCTGGACCTTGGTGTGGACCCTGGACTGGACCCTGGACTGGACCCTGGACTGGACCCTGGACTGGACCCTGGACTGGATCCTGGACTGGACCCTGGACTAGACCATGGACTGGACCCTGGACAGGACCCTGGACTAGACCCTGGACTGGACCTTGGACTCGACCCTGGACTGGACCCTGGACTGGACCCTGGACTGGACCCTGGACTGGACCTTGGTGTGGACCCTGGACTGGATCCTGGACTGGACCCTGGACTGGACCCTGGTCTGGACCCTGGACTGGACCCTGGACTGGACCCTGGTGTGAACCCTGGACTGGACTGGACCCTGGACTGGACCCTGGACTGGACCCTGGACTGGACCCTGGACTGGATCCTGGACTGGACCCTGGACTGGACCTTGGTGTGGACCCTGGACTGGACCCTGGACTGGACCCTGGACTAGACCCTGGACTGGACCCTGGACTGGACCCTAGTCTGGACCTTGGTGTGGACCCTGGACTGGATCCTGGACTGGATCCTGGACTGGACCCTGGACTAGACCCTGGACTGGACCCTGGACAGGACCCTGGACTAGACCCTGGACTGGACCTTGGTGTGGACCCTGGACTGGACCCTGGACTGGACCCTAGTCTGGACCTTGGTGTGGACCCTGGACTGGATCCTGGACTGGATCCTGGACTGGACCCTGGACTAGACCCTGGACTGGACCCTGGACTGGACCCTGGACTGGACCCTGGACTGGACCCTGGACTGGACTGGACCCTGGACTGGATCCTGGACTGGACCCTGGACTGGACCTTGGTGTGGACCCTGGACTGGATCCTGGACTGGACCCTAGTCTGGACCTTGGTGTGGACCCTGGACTGGACCCTGGACTGGACCCTGGACTAGACCCTGGACTGGACCCTGGACTGGACCCTAGTCTGGACCTTGGTGTGGACCCTGGACTGGATCCTGGACTGGATCCTGGACTGGACCCTGGACTAGACCCTGGACTGGACCCTGGACAGGACCCTGGACTAGACCCTGGACTGGACCTTGGTGTGGACCCTGGACTGGACCCTGGACTGGACCCCGGACTGGACCCTGGTCTGGATCCTGGACTGGACCCTGGACTGGACCCTGGTGTGGACCCTGGACTGGACTGGACCCTGGACTGGACCCTGGACTAGACCCTGGACTAGACCCTGAACTGGACCCTGGACTGGACCCTAGACTGGACCTTGGTGTGGACCCTGGACTGGACCCTGGACTGGACCTTGGTGTGGACCCTGGACTGGACCCTGGACTGGACCCTGGACTGGACCCTGGACTAGACCCTGGACTGGACCCTGGACAGGACCCTGGACTGGACCCTGGACTGGACTGGACCCTGGACTGGATCCTGGACTGGACCCTGGACTGGACCTTGGTGTGGACCCTGGACTGGACCCTGGACTGGACACTGGACTGGATCCTGGACTGGACCCTGGACTGGACCCTGGATTGTCACGGTTTTGGAGGAGTAATAAATTCAGCCATATTTCTAGAAAGGAGAGCTGCACCATCCAAAGTAGGATGGATGCCGTCTCTCCGAATCAGTCCAGGTTTTCCCCAAAACGTCTGCCAATTATCGATGAAGCCCACGTTGTTATCGGGACACCACCTAGACAACCAGCGACGAAATGAAGACATACGACTAAACATGTCATCTTTGGTCAGATTAGGGAGGGGACCAGAGAAGATTACGGAGTCCGACATTGTTTTTGCAAAGTTACACACCGAAGCAACATTAACTTTAGTGACCTCCGATTGGCGTAACCGGGTGTCGTTACTGTCATTACGGTTCAACAGAAGTTGGGTTTTTTATTAGTCTGGCTACAGTACTAAACAGAAACCTGGGATTGTTCTTGTTCTCCTCTATGAGGGACGAGTAATACTCAGTTCTAACTGTGTGAAGGGCTCTAGTATGTGAGTGGAGTCTTTCCAAGATAAATAACATTCTTCTAACTTTGTGGAACACCATTTCCTTTCTTATTTTCTTGAAGTCCTTTTTAGCATACGCAGCTTTGTATTAAACCAAGGATCTTCCTCTGACTGATAGCAAGGATCCTTCTCTGACTGATATCAAGGATCCTCCTCTGACTGATAGCAAGGATCCTTCTCTGACTGATATCAAGGATCCTCCTCTGACTGATAGCAAGGATCCTTCGCTGACCGATACCAAGGATCCTCCTCTGGCTGATGACCTTCATGTTCAGATGAGAAACTTTATCTAATAAAGTTCATATTAACATTATCAGTAAGATCATCAGTCTGTGAGGATGTAAAATCTTTGCAGTTGTTCTGTTATATTTTAGAATGAAGATCAAGCTAATGGAACAGATTCTTTATATTTAGTTCCAGTAATTTCTGATAAACATCTGCAGTAATTATATTTCTGTCATTATAAACTCAAAGGTTATTAAAAAATGATCAGAGATGTGATGAAACACTGTCAGCTGCTCAATCGACGCACCATCAGTCAGAACAAGACCAAGAGGATGATGAAGATAGGGAGTTGATTTGTGGACATTTTGGGGGACAAACAACTGAGTCTAAAATCTAGAGTCTTTTTGTGTGACTTTCAAACCTGTAAATGGATAAAAATAGAATCATAATTTACAAAGATCTTCTTTTAAATTACTGTTCTATCTTCCCACCAGGACACACAGTTTTGTTTGCTGACCAGTCAGGAATGAATGTTTCTGGGCATGTCATGTTGGGAAGCATGGATGTTCATCACCAGTGGGCTAAAGTAATGCAACAGCAGTCTCCCTTTTGTCACATTTTACATTTAATTTCAGTTTTGTTTTCTGACCCTTTCCCTTCATGTGTCTTCAGTTAATTCAGCAGCTGCCAAGCTATCGAAGCCTTCAGCAGCAGACAGACTGGCTAAAAGAACGAATCGGTGACCTTTTGGGAGGAACTCAAGTGGTCTACATGGAGAAACTGGGACTGGTCCAGCCTATCACCGAGCACTACAGCACACTTTGTACATTCCATAAAAGCTTGATGTCTCGCCCACTTTGCCTGCATCCGAGGAGCCTCTGTGGCCTCACCATGGTGCTAGAAAAGTATGCTGCCACTATAGTCTCTGAACATCACAAACACATGTACCGGTATCTACTGCTCAGTTATAAGTATTACTTTCACTCTTTCACACACAGGCACAAACACATTCAAGAAGAGTGGCATGTGAAAATTCTCAGAATGACTCCAGTTTTTTGTGGAGGTTTTTCAACGAGGTTTTTGTGATTGGTTGGTTGGTTGAGAAAATGAATATAAATAAAACAAAACGAATAAACAAAACAGGATGTAGATAAGCAAACAAATAATAACAAAACAAACAAATAATAGCAAAACAGACAGACATATTCGAAAAGGAGTGGGCAGAAGGACTTGTTTGGACCCACCCCTTCACCCATAGTTCATTATTTTAAATATTAAATTCAGCTTCCTTTACACATTTTCAATACAAAGCACACAACACAAGTAAACAACAATAACATATACCTTTTCTTTCCCAAAACAAAATACAATTAGTCACTATTGATATATGTGCAACCCTTCTATAACCCTGTACCTATCAAATATCATCTTTCTATACAGTTTTTTTTAATTGAATTTCATTTTGACATTGCTTGACCTCGAGCGCTAACCCATTCCGTAACGTGACCCTACCTACTGAAACATTAAATCCCCTCAGTGTTGTTCGCACCCTGTGAGTTCTTAATTTCAGGACTTTGTGGTTATTTCTTAAGTATTAACCTGTAAAATGAAATATTTTATATCTAAAAAACGTTAGGAAACACTGATTAACAGACCTTTCAATCTGTCTGCATTAAAATTCTGGTGGTTCTGGCTCCTTCCATCAGGCCTCAGCAGCAGCTCATTCATATTCATTATTTGAATTTGCTGGACTCTGATTGGCTAACAAACTAGCCTATGAGAGCAAGGTATACTGTTTCCTGCCCCACTGTGTATTGTAACATCAGACGTTCTCTCTTCCTGTTTGATACGTCTTATGCTAACAGCTTTTAGCCAGCAGCATGCTAGGCGTGGTTTCAACTGCAGGAGCTGATGAATACTAACGAACAAAGGAGTTGTGATGAAACAGATACAGGCCGTTAGAACTCGGGTTTTATCACCACCTGCGTAGTTTGAGAGATTAAAACTGAAAGGCTAGCTTGGTCCGGCAAATTCAAATAATGAATATGAACGAGCTGCTGACAAAGCAGTCGAAGTAGCCTGACGGAAGGAGCTGGAACCACCCGAATTTTAACGCAGACAGATTGAAAGGTCTGTTAATAAGTGACATTTTTTAGATATAAAATGTTAATACTTAAGAAATAAGCACAAAGTCATGAAATTTGTATGAAATGGCCTCTTTAAGCTATTTTAGGGAACATTGTCCTCAGCATCTGTGGTGTTTTTGTGTTTGGGTTTACCACAGTGACCGCTCCACCCCCAGTCTTCATGAGATGGGGCATTTTGTTATCCCCACCAGCTGTGACCCTCCCAAGCTGCAAGTGTTCCTCCAAAGCCATGCTTCTGAGGCCAGACAGAGGATTCTACAAAAAAATCAGTGAGTCCACCATATAGACATTTAAAGAGGGAAAAAACTACAACTGACATTAGTTCTTAAATGTTTGACTTTTTGAAAAAATAAAATTCCTGACCTTTACCCCAAATGACACTAAGTGGATATAATGAAATAATTCAATTCCATGAAGGTCAAGTCAAGATTATTGAATCCATGCAGCTAGGGTGATGTCAATGCTCTTAAAAATGTTTTAAAAATGCACAGAAATGGACATAAAAAATGGCCCTTAGTCTCAGCCTCGTTTCACCATCGACCCTCCACATTTCAAACCCTTTTTCCCCACTCAGTAAACACACCCACTGAGAAACCCACTCTGGTTATCGTTAGCTCCAGAGTCCAAAACGTGGCATTAGGGACACCAGCTATCAGAGTCAGATACCTTCCAGGTGCCAGAGTGGGTGACATAGAAGACTACCTGAAACTGATGACTAAGGATAAACATAAAAACAATAAGACTATTAATCATGTCAGCAGTAATGACACCTCCTTCTACTACAGTTAATATTGCTTCAGTATGTAACTTTACAAAAACATGTAATTGTTCTCTGGTCCCTCCCGACAACAATTTGGACTTCATTGATATTTGACAGGTGTTCTGGAGAAAACCTGGTCTGATCCGGAGAGACGTATACATCCCAGTTAGTGTTTAACCCAGTAGTCCAATTTCTATTTCCTTGGGCGACTGTGGCTCAGTGGTTAGAGTGGTTGTCCTCCAATTTGAAAGTTGGCGGATCGACCCCGGCTTCCACCGCCACATGTCGGGCAAGACACTGAACCCCATGTTGCCCCCCAATCTGCGTATCGAGTTGCATGAATGTTAGCCCCTCCTTTCTCCCCCCGATCTACATATTGAGTTGTGTGAATGGGTAAATGTAAAACTTGTAGTGTGAAAGCGCTTTGAGTGGTCTGAATGACTAGAAAAGCGTTATACAAATACAGGACATTTACCATTTAAATCTACCAGAATTTTAAAAAATGGCAACTATGATCTAAAATAGTACTTTTTTACATTTCGAAGAACTGGCGTGTAGATGAGCTCTGTTTTACATTGATTTTCTGTGTTTTGTGTGTGTGTGTGCATGCGTGTGTGTGCAGACTGCAGGCAGAAGAGGAGGCTTTGGTGAAGTCATGTCTCCAGAGTCTTTCTCTGAGGAGTCTGTCCAAGGAGTCCAGTGTGAGCTCCAGTCAAATGATCCTGTGCTGTAAAAGGCTGATAGAGCAACGTTCTCCTCTTGCGCAGGGCCTTCACATCTGTGTGTCTCACTTCTACTCAGTGATGCAGGATGGGGATCTGTGTATACCCTGGGACTGGAAGAACTGAACTAAGATGGATTTCACACTATTTCTGTGCACACAAAAAACAAAAGTGTTGACTTGTCCAAATAAAAGTGCTTTATCTAACTGATGAAAAATCACAAAATGAAAAAATGTTTTAAAAGAATTCTTCTATCATTAAAAATCTGTAATAATGTCATGTTTTTGGTTTAGAATGAAGTTCTTGTAACCAAATGATTTTGGTTGCACATCAGGTTTGCACAGTGTAGGCAGAGACAAAGACAAGAGTTAAAGCTTTGTTTTTAGGTTTAGGAAAACAACTTATTGTGATGGAATAAAGTAGTACATGGAGAAAAAAAATCCAAAATATTCCTTACAATATGTAAAAATTAGACCATGCGGTCAAATCGTTCATGTAGAAAAACAAACCAGTCCCCTCTCCCCTCCCTGAGGTTTCTCCTGGACCCCCTCCCTGAGGTTTCTCCTGGACCCCCTCCCCTCCCTGATGTTTCTGCT
>SSNP01000403.1:121325-144151 GCA_006937955.1 Pachypanchax playfairii | reverse complement strand
CCCCCTCCCCTCCCTGATGTTTCTGCTGGACCCCCTCCCCTCCCTGATGTATCTGCTGGACCCCCTCCCCTCCCTGATGTTTCTGCTGGGTTGCCAGGTCCAGTGTTGATCCTGGTTTAGTTTCTCTTGTATTAGTTCAGTTTTTGGGAAGGATGTGGTGGTTTCTTAGGTTTACTACTAGTTACCTCAGGTCTGCTGGTCGTTGTGGAATTCCAGCTGCTTGTGTTGAAGACTTGGTAACCTGCAGGTTGACATGTGATTCACTATGGAACCAGGAAGTCTGGACGTGTAAACAATGATTGTGTCCTGGAACAGAAACTAGAGACCACCAGCTGACTGAGATCCAGATCTGTTACAATGTAATTCAATTCATTTTTACTTATAAAGCTCCAGATAACCCTTTTACTGCATGATTTGCATAATAGTGACTGTTCTAATATAAATAATATATATATATGTATAATCAACAGGCATTTAAACGTATCACTGGTATGTTTACTTGCTACCACCAGCTGACAGTGATGTGTATCTTTGATGTGAGTCACACATAAAACATTAACAAAAGACAAAAAATAAAAAGCTGAGTCAATGTTGGTCATTATCCATATGGATTTGAAGGACAGTGTTTTATCATCAAACGTAAAGAGAACAAATATCATGACTTCAAAATGTTTGACAGCTGAACACATGTCTCATCACGTTTGATGAAAATTAAGAGGGAGAAACTTACTTTGTGTAGCTGAGGATTTCCTCTCTGAGGCGAAGGAGTAACTATATCCCATCAATCAGTGCGCTGCCCCACGGTAAGGCACCAGATGCTTTACTGTGGCTATTCACCGTGCTCTACCATTAGACACGGCACCAGGTGCATGTCTAACCTCCCATACTGTTGTCACATGAACACACGTAGTTGCACAGAACCTTCAAATTTTAAATTTTTTAAAGGTTCACATTCATTTTCAGGTAATTTTCTCAAGTTAGACTTGATAATTTGACTTTATTCATTGAGCTTTATTTGGTATTTTACTACATTTTCCTTTGCTGGTTCTACTCATCATTGATGCAGTTCCTGTGGTTATAAAGTGGTACAAAAATAGTAGTAACATGTGAATTAAAATATCAGATCCACAGCTATAGAACACATTGTATCTGAGGTTGAATCCAGCTATGTTCCTACACAGTATTCATCTGTCAGTTAAAAAAACAGCTGTCTTTGTTTACCATTATTTCCATTCAGTATCTTTTCTCTGGAGTTGCTGTGTTTTGTAAAATTGCAGGATTCTCAGCAGCTGCACATCTTTGAGTAAGACTATTTTCTGCCTACAAAGAACAGTCAAGAGGCTGGATTCAAAACATCAAATACAATTTATTTTCACTGTGGAGGAAATTCAAATTAATTACGGTAGGCATAGTGAAATAAAAAGCCAGCTGTTACCAGTCTCAGCAAGAGCCTGCAGATTTATAAATATCAAACATTCGGAAAAGGAACTATGGATGCTCATTTCCGCTGGACTTGTGTGAAAGATGAGGGCAGCTGGATTGGCTGGATTGGCTGGACAGGGTGGAAGGACTGGGGGGTCTTTTTACGAGAGTCAGGAGAGATCATGTGGACAGCTGTTGGCAGCAGCTGGTTCCTTTTGATGATCTGCAGGGCCAGCTGAGTGTTTCCTGAGATGACATGACAAGGAATCATGAATTCAAACTCAAAACAGTTACATCACATCAGAAATCAGCAAACTGAAAGATCTGAGGAGATACTGACGAGATTATACCAAGGGGGCAAACTTTTCAAAATGGGTGGTGACAATGGTGGCCATTTTGAAGTCGGCCATCTTGGTTCCAACTTTTGTTTTTTCAATAGGAAGAGGGTCATGTGACACATCAAACTTATAGGTAATTTCACAAGAAAAACAATGGTATGCTTGGTTTTAACATAACTTTATTCTTTCATGAGTTATTTGTGTTGGATCTGAAGAAGCTTTTGACTGAAGACACTTTTGTTGAGTTACTGTGTTGTGAAGAGGATGATGAGAGTTCTCAATGATTATTTTCATTTTCCAAATCATCCTTTGGACAATCAACTCAAGAGATTCCAGAACAGAACCAGCCCTCCTTATCAATCTGTTCAGACTCTCCTTTTCTTTTGCAGCTCCTCTTCAAAACTCTGTCTGCCCGAATTGTTTAAAAGACAGAGACACACTGGAGTCCAGGATACAGTGGGGCAAAAAAGTATTTAGTCAGCCACCAATTGTGTAAGTTCTCCCACTTAAAAAGATCAGAGAGGCCTGTAATTTTCATCATAGGTATACCTCAACTATGAGAGACAAAATGAGGAAAAAAAATCCAGAAAATCACATTGTCTGATTTTTAAAGAATTTATTTGCAAATTATGGTGGAAAATAAGTATTTGGTCACCTACAAACAAGTAAAATTTCTGGCTTTCACAGACCTGTAACTTATTTAAGAGGCTCCTCGGTCCTCCACTCGTTACCTGTATTAATGGCACCTGTGTGAACTCGTCAGTATAAAAGACACCTGTCCACAACCTCAAACAGTCACGCTCCAAACTCCACTATGGCCAAGACCAAAGAGCTGTCAAAGGACACCAGAAACAAAATTGTAGACCTTCACCAGGCTGGGAAGACTGAATCTGCAATAGGTAAGCAGCTTGGTGTGAAGAAATCAACTGTGGGAGCAATTATTAGAAAATGGAAGACATACAAGACCACTGATAATCTCCCTCGATCTGGGGCTCCACGCAAGATCTCACCCCGTGGGGTCAAAATGATCACAAGAACGGTGAGCAAAAATCCCAGAACCACACGGAGGGACCTAGTGAATGACCTGCAGAGAGCTGGGACCAAAGTAACAAAGGCTACCATCAGTAACACACTACGCCGCCAGGGACTCAAATCCTGCAGTGCCAGACGTGTCCCCCTGCTGAAGCCAGGACACGTCCAGGCCCGTCTGCGGTTTGCTAGAGAGCATTTGGATGATCCAGAAGAGGATTGGGAGAACATCATATGGTCAGATGAAACCAAAATAGAACTTTTTGGTAGAAACTCAACTTGTCGTGTTTGGAGGGGAAAGAATGCTGAGTTGGATCCAAAGAACACCATACCTACTGTAAAGCATGGGGGTGGAAACATCATGCTTTGGGGCTGTTTTTCTGCAAGGGGACCAGGACGACTGATCCGTGTAAAGGAAAGAATGAATGGGGCCATGTATCGTAAGATTTTGAGTGAAAACCTCCTTCCATCAGCAAGGGCATTGAAAATGAGACGTGGCTGGGTCTTTCAGCATGACAATGATCCCAAACACACCGCCCGGGCAACGAAGGAGTGACTTCGTAAGAAGCATTTCAAGGTCCTGGAGTGGCCTAGCCAGTCTCCAGATCTCAACCCCATAGAAAATCTCTGGAGGGAGTTGAAAGTCCGTGTTGCCCAGCGTCAGCCCCAAAACATCACTGCTCTAGAGGAGATCTGCATGGAGGAATGGGCCAAAATACCAGCAACAGTGTGTGAAAACCTTGTGAAGACTTACAGAAAACGTTTGACCTCTGTCATTGCCAACAGAGGCTATATAACAAAGTATTGAGATTAACTTTTGTTATTGACCAAATACTTATTTTCCACCATAATTTGCAAATAAATTCTTTAAAAATCAGACAATGTAATTTTCTGGATTTTTTTTCCTCATTTTGTCTCTCATAGTTGAGGTATACCTATGATGAAAATTACAGGCCTCTCTGATCTTTTTAAGTGGGAGAACTTACACAATTGGTGGCTGACTAAATACTTTTTTGCCCCACTGTATGTCCCTTTAGCCATGTCTCAGTAAAACACATGATGCTGCATTCCTGATACTCTGGCTGGGTCTTCAACAGAGTTTCAAGTTCATCCATTTTGTTAGCAAAGAGATCTCACATTTATCAATATGACTGATGGAAGTGAAGGTTTAAACTTCTTCTTTCTCTCTCTTCACTTTGCTCCTGTTCTGCATCCATGTCTTCTTCATTTGAGCTCATCAGGGATCCAGAGTTTCAATTTGAGGATTATTTGAGCATTAGAAATGTCCATTAGCTGCTCTTTCCAAATCCATCAGTGTCTGGGTCTCCATCCTGTCCTCTCAGACCCCAATGGGTCCAGGCAGAACTTATCCTGGTTCTGCTGGAGGTTTCATGTTTGCACTCTTTGGGTAAAAATCCCTATGAAGACACTAAAGTTCTTATTGTACTGTATTCCAAATGGTAACTGCTCTGTGTTTGTGCAGAACTTTTCTCGTCTTACCAACCACCCAAAACCCCTTAACACCACAAGTTACAATCAGGTCCATATATATTTGGACACCAAGAAAAGTTTTGTTATTTTAGATGTTTACAAAAATAAAAAAAGGCAGTTATATAATCAATACGGGCTTAAAGTCCAAACCCTCAGCTTTAATTTGAGGGCATTCACATCCAAATTGATTTAGGAACTGCAGCTTAAGGGACCAAAAGGTAATTGGACAGTAACGTGTAACGTGGGGTGCAACGCGGTAAAACCCCTGTTGCTCACACTTCAACAAAGTCTGTGTTGAGGTCACAAAAGAGAAATGACAACAATCAACCCGGGTCACCTTGATCACCACATATTTTATATGAGACATCCATTTTAGCAGAAGGGTCAGAGTCGTGTGATTTTAGTGAAGCAGACCCCCGACTCGTCAGATTAAGTATTTCTGTCTGGATCAACCGGGAGGTGTCACTGAAACACAGTTTATTAGTGTTAAAGACACTTTTATGTCTGACAAAAAAAGCCTGTTTTTTCCAATTTTTTTTAGAGGAGAATTTTGATGAAAGTTTCTTTTTTCTATTGCAAATTACAAAAGAACAGAAAAAAATAGAAACATCTTTTTGTGCTGCTGGAACAAGTCTAATCTTTCTGATGGAGGTTTCAGAATTCATCTAGTCATAGGACAAAATATTCTGTGGGCCTTCAAAAATCAATAAAAATGCTCAATGTCTCTGATGCTTCAGGATGTAATGCAGTCCCATGTTAACAGCATCATCCACTGACCTGTTTGCTCAAACTGCAGGGGATCTAGCAGGTTTCCTGTAAGAGACTTAAGGTGGTTCAACACCAATTGTTGGAAGGACTTCATGACTACAGAAGTCCGAACAACGGGCCTGTAGTCATTCAGTTAGTGATGGTGGGTTTCTTAGAGACCGGAATGATGGTGGAGCACTTGAAAGCAGGAGGGGACTTGACACAGCTCCAAAGACCGATTGAAGAGTTGAGTGAGGACAGGAGCCAGCTGATCTGTACACGATCGGAGACAAGACAGAGACACTCCATCTGGTCCCGGGCTTTCCTGTCTTCTGTCTCAGAAGTCGTCGGGTTAGATCTCCCTTATTGAATTGCAGAGGAACACCTTGACCTTGTTAGGAGGACAATGGGGGGTAGAGGGATTGCAGTGAGTGAATGGACACGTGAAGTGTTCCCTTTCAAACCTGCAGTAAAAGCTGTTGAGGTCGTCAGCCAGGGCTGTAGTTGGTTATCTCCTGCAGGCCACTCTACGTTGTTGATGGGTCATTGGCTGAGAACCAGTTCCTCAGCTTCTCAGAGTAAAGTATGGATGTACAATAACTATCGACCCAGATAATTATTGGTCCAATATTGGGGGAAAAAATGACGTCATTCAGATAATTTTGATAACAAAGTTTTCACAGATAAATGGAGCCGACAATAAAATAACAACAACAAACATGGTGCTGCCGCTGTTAGCCGGGGAGATTTTCAAACCTGCCAACCTGTACGTATTTTGCTAGAAAGTACGTAATTGACATCAAAGCACACTGGTATGACTTGTCACTCGAAACTAAGAAAAAGCTGCAGACATGTGAGTTCTGTGGCAAATGTGCGCGTGTGGTTCTCATGTCTGACAACATATGCAGCAGTGTGGTGAAGCAGTTTCAGCCAGTCAGTGTAGAGAAGCATCAGAGTCTATAGAACTGAACCTATAGCGTAACATCTCACCCTCCTCCTCCTGCCCTCTGTCTCCCTCTCCACTGCACAAAGGTAAACTGTGTGTGTGTGTCTGTCTGTCCATCAGCAGACCTGCAGCTTTCGATGTGTTTCTTAGCAAATCTATCGATCATGTTCCCTAATCACCCCAATGCATCATCAAAGTAAAGGAAGAAACAGAGGTGCATCTGTGTGTATTTAAGCCTATTCCACATACAGTAAGTCTGTATATAAGAAGAACTGTGATTATTTACAGTTTCAACATGTGGCCGATCTTTTGCAGGAAGTTTTACAACCACTGCCATGGCAGATGAGGGAGATGAAGACAGGGAGGGACTGGACAGCAGACCAGCCAAAAAGAAGAGGGTTTATGTCCCTCAAAAGTTTTAGAATAAGTATCAGGGACAGTGGCCATGCTTGTGTGATGACTGATGAAAAAACTGTAGTTAAAACCCTTTTTACTTCAGGGTCAAGGCCAACAAAATAAAATCATTTAAAGAGTTCCTTCCATTAAAACCTGTTTTTCTGAGGTTTGTGTTGAATATTTTAGCTCCACAGGTGTTCTTACCTTCATAGTGGGTGAAAACAGATCAACAACTTCTCTTTCAGTTTTAATCTCTCAAACTACGCAGGTGGTGATAAAACCCGAGTTCTCCTGAGTTCTAACGGCCTGTATCTGTTTCATCACAACTCCTTTGTTCATTAGTATTCATCAGCTCCTGCAGTTGAAACCACACCTAGCATGCTGCTGGCTAAAAAGCTGTTAGCATAAGACCTAGCATGCTGCTGGCTAAAAAGCTGTTAGCATAAGACCTAGCATGCTGCTGGCTAAAAAGCTGTAGCATAACGTAGCAAACAGAAAGACACAACTTCTGACATTGCCATGCACAGCGGGGCAGGAAACAGTATTCTTTGCTCTCATAGGCTAGTTTGTTAGCCAATCAGAGTCCAGCAAATTTGAACAATGAATATGAACGAGCTGCTGACAAAGCAGTCGAAGCAGCCTGACGGAAGGAGCTGGAACCACCCGAATTTTAATGCAGACAGATTGAAATGTCTGTTAATCAGTGTTTCCTGACGTTTTTTAGATATAAAATGTTTCATATTACTGGTTAATACTTAAGAAATAACCACAAAGTCCTGAAATGTGTATGAAATGGCCTCTTTAAATAACAGTTACCTCGGTTTGTTAACAGCATTTTCATGTTTTGACTTTGTTTCTGTGTTCCACTGAAAGGCTGTCATGATAAGGACATTGCATTTTTTGGTTTTCTGTTGATGAGTGCAAAATGTCTATATTTTCTTTATTTAAAATATTGGAATCAGAAATCTAGGTTTTATTGTTTTTTATAATCAATTTCCAGACAGTGAGTGGGGAAACTACTGGATTCAAAGCACGGAGGTGCAAAAGTCTGCAACAAAAGCCTCACAACACAAGTGGTACTCAAAGTATTATATGTCTGGAATCACCACCAGCAACTAAGAAAGCATCTGGGCTGGTGCATCTTGATGAGGCATTTGTGAAAGTGAAAAGGTTTGACAAAGACAATCCGAGGGCTGAAGAAATTAATAAGAAAGTTATTGAATTTACAGCGTTTGACATCCAGCTTTTTTTCTATAGCTGAAGACCCAGCAATTTCGCGAACTAATTCATCATGCGGAGCCGCTATTTTATCGGTATCGGTTACGAAAAACAGGAAGTTATCAGTTATCATAATCGGTTGTGAAAATCCGTTATCATGCATCCCTAAAGTAAAGCTTTTTAGCTACTCTGATCTCCCTTGAAAGATTGTTCCTGGCCAGCCTGTACAGGGCTCTGTCCCCACTCCTGTAGGCGTCTACTTTGGCTTGACAAAGAGCCCTGAGTTTTGGAGTAAACTAAGGTTTACTGTTGCTGTAAGAACGAAATGACCTGGTCGGCACACACACATCCTCACAGAAGCTGATGTATGTGATGGTGCCTGCCAGTTCATTAAAATTTATGGCTGCAGTTTCAAAGACATTCCAATCAGTGGTGTCAAAGCAGGTTTGGAGTGCCTGTTTGTTCTCCTCTGTCCACTTCTCCACTGATTTTACTGCAGGTTTAGTAGCTTTCAGCTTTGACCTGTAGGCTGAGATCAGATCAATTAAACAGTGGTCAAAATGTCCCAGAGCAACACGGGATAGAGCAATAAGCATGTTTCAGGGTGGTGTAACAATGGTCCAGAATATTATTGTCCCTGGTGAGTCAATTCACATGCAGTCTGTATTTAGACGGTTCATGGTTGAGTGCTGCTCTGTTAAAGTCCCCTAAAACTATAATCAGAAAGTCTGTGTTATCCCATTCTAGACTTGTGATCTGGTTATCCAGCTGCTGGATAGTGCCAGCGGCCTGAGGTGGAATGTAGACCGAGACAAAGATGACAGCTGAAAATTCCAGCGGTGACTAAAAAGGTTTACAGTTCAGAGCGAGGGATTCTAGGTCTGGGTTGCAGTATTTATATTCACTCTGACATGAGTACACCAGGATTTGTGAATTCCACTTGCTTAGGGCAAAACTTAAGACAGACAGACCCACAAACAAGCAACAAGTGAAGACAGCCTGGCAATGCATCACAAAGGAGGAAACCCAGAAACTGGTGATGTCCATGGGTTCCAGACTTCAGACAGTCATTGCCTGCAAAGAATTCTTAAAAGTATTAAATATAAACATTTTATTTAAGGTAATGTTCATTTGTCCAGTTACTTTGGAGCCCCTGAAATGAGACTATGTATAAAATATTTGTAACTCCTAAATGTTTCAGGATATTTTTGTTCAACCCCTTGAATTAAACCTGAAAATCTGCACTTCAGATGCATCTCAGCCCAAATCATGAAAACTGTGTTACTGTCCAAATATTTACTACTACTACTACTACTACTACTACTACTACTACTACTACTACTGTCATCTAGCAGACGCTTTTATCCAAAGCGACTCTATTTCTGGGCCTAATTGTACATTTATTCGTACATATGTGCACACGCACTTGCAAAGGTGCTATGGAGTTCACTTTCTGTGTGAACAGTAACTTTGTTTAACTCTGTCAGGCTCTGTGCCTCTGAGACTGGTCTCTGGTGATTTTTCTAAACAGTGCCAGTGAAATATGAATAAAAAGCTAACCGTTCTGAAGCTCCAGGTAGACTCCCAGCAGGATGGCTTCAGGTGGGATTTCCTTGCTGTTCACCACAGATGCAGCCTGACGAAGAAACAATTAACAGATGAGTGGCTTCATATTTCGGTGCCATTTATTGCCAGAATAAAAGAACATTTGTGTTTATACATTTGTTTTCTGGGAGATAACAAAAAGCTGCTTTAGTTTGACACACAAAACTGAGTTTGAGTTTGTTCAGCTTAACCCAGTAGTTCTTCAGCTTTGGGCCACAGGCAGTTTAATTTAACTGACTTGCTTTATTTATTCATAAAAGTTTTGCAGGTAGTACTAACTTTTGGACATCAAATATTCTGACTGACTTGATTTCTGTGTCACTCACTGAGCAACCACAAGCAGAGAGCTGGTCTAGTCCATATTAGCCTGCTGCTGCATGATGAGACAGAAGGGATGAGAAGAGAGATGCATTTTGTTGCATCCCCTTGAATCTGGACTGAATGCTAGAGCCATATTTGTTGCGGTGTGCAAACGAAGCACTCGCAGCTGGATCAAAGAAGGACACTGGGAGTGAAAGGTGTGGGATGTAAACATGGACCCATTAAGAGGCTAAAGGAAAACTAGGGGCCATGGATGAAGGAAACACAAATCAGTGATGGAAAAACAGATATTTTACCATTAGAGGTGGTTTCCCTCATAGAAAATAAATGATACAAAAAGCATAAGAGTCCAAACAAAGTTGCTGTAAAACAAGAGGAATGTTCCAGAAAGCAGTTTTGTATAAAGGAATGAGTTTAATACCTGCAGCTATTCACGTTGAGACAGAAAGTGCTGAAACTTTTATTTTCACAAAGTTAATGTCTCAGTCACATTGACAAATGTGAGATCTCTTACCAAAATTAATAAACTTGAAACTCTGTTAAAGACCCAGCCAGAGTATCAGGAATGCAGCATCATGTGTTTTACTGAGACATGGCTAAAGAAGCATATCCTGGACTCAAGTGTGTCTGTCTTTCAAACAATACGGGCAGACAGATTTGAAGAGGAGCAGCAAAAGAAAAAGAGGTGGGATTGCTGTCCTTTTTAACAAAAAAATGTGTCATCCTGGACATGTTAAATATCGTCTCTGCAGTCCAGATATTGAACTTTTGGCTGTTGGTTTTCATCCATATTACCTACCGAGGGAGTTCACCAGTGTTATTATAGTAGCAGTTGCATTCCACCATCAGCTGATGCCAAGTCTGCATGTGACACCATTGGCTAAACTGTTCCTAAACTGTGACATCATTAGCTCAACTGTTGCTAAACTCCAGACAACCAAATGCATTTGCGGCAATATCTGGAGACTTTAATCATGCCTCTCTCTCTTCTACACTGCCAACATTTCAACAGTTTGTCAGCTGCTCCACCAGAAAAAACAAAACACTGGACTTGTTCTATGCAAATATCAGGGATGCATACAGGTCCTTTGCACGGCCTGCTCTTGGCAAGTCAGACCATAATCTTGTTTTCCTCTGCTCAGTATACAAACCCATTGTCCAGAGGCAACCTGTGATCAAAACTACTGTGAGGAGGTGGTCACAGGAAGCTGAAGAAACGTGTTTAGGATGTTTTGAGGCTACAGACTGGGATGCACTCTGTGAGCCACATGGAGAGGATGTCAATGCTTTGACTGATTGTGTGACTGACTATTTAAACTTCTGTGTGGACAACATCATTTCCACCAGAACAGTGAAGTGCTTCCCCAATAACAAACCTTCCTGTCACACCTCAACTGTCTCACCTTCAACCTCAGTCATGGATCCTGTGCTTTTCCATCAACTCCAACATCAGAGGAAGCTGGTGTCCCCATTGCCTCCATCTCCCACCTGTCTGTATCTAGCAGTCAGGTGAAGAAGCAGCTGGAGAGACTGAACAGGAACAAGGCAGCTGGTCCAGATGGTATTAGGTCTGTGTATGTTGGGGCCATTGGATTTTAGTTTCAAAATTAAATTGCAGAAAAACAGAAAACCACTTATATTTTGTTATCTGTTACAAATTGGTTCACAAAAACATGGAAAACGCCTCGTATTCTGTTTTTCATCTCTAAATAAGAAAAACAAAAACCGGAAAATGACTGTTTCACTGATTTTACCTAAATTGCTCCAAGATGGAAATTGGAAAACAAGAAACGACACTCCTCGTGCATCTCATCTGTACGGAGGTTTCACGGTGCGTAATCGCAGCGTCATCAAACTGGAAGTTGCTATTGTAGATGCTTGAATGTAAACAAAGCGCACGAACTCAAGAAGATACCAAATGTTGAACGACAGGAAATGGTGAATCATTGCCGTGTTTCTTGGCCTTACCAATCGGTCAGACCGTGAAAACATTTGAAGTTGACTGCCAAACGTTATCAGAGGAAAGATAGGGCTTGTGGTTAATGAAGCTAAACCAGGATCTACGAGGCAAAAATCTGGACAACATTTGAATTTTTTTGGCCAATTCTTCAGGTAAGTGAATTGTTATCAGTGGCTTTTAAATTATTTTGCAATGTGATGATAATAATAATATAATTCATATCAAGCTATTTACTTAATAAAATCACATTTAATAGCCTGCTACAGTAGCAACATTATTATGAACATGTAGAGCTAAAATTAAACGTTCTGTATTTCTCTTTTTAGGTCTGATCAGATTGGGTTCTATCTGTTGGAATGACAGGTCACCAAAGGTCACCTGAAGAAATAGGAACATCACTGTGGAAGAAAATTTACTTGCGTACTAGGTGTTTCTCATATTATAAGGAACTACGGTTATATTCCTTATTTATTATACATGTTAGTGAGTCTGAGGTAACTGTGGGATATATAGTTCTCTTTTCCCAGGATATATCTGTTTTTGTCTCATCAGGGGTAACTTTATGCTTTGGGCTGAGCAATAACACTATTTTGGCCAGGAATAACACTTCTACTATCAATAAAACCATCCTTGGTAATTAAAACCCATTTGGACAAGGAGATACTACTTTTATTGTTTTCTTATGTTTGTTTGAGGACCTCAGGGCCGCAGAGAACGTTCATGTTTTTAAGAGCAGGCTCAAGACCTACCTTTTTAACCTAGCTTTTAACTAATTATTATTTATTATTACGCGTTTTAACTGATTAGCATATTTTACCAGATGTATTTTTTAGTTTAGCTTTTAACTGTTTTTATTAATCTGCTTTGCATTTTTATCTTGATTCTATCTTATCATTGTTTTACACTCATTGTTTTATACACTTTATGTTTTACAAATTTTACACTTTTTTTTTTTTTGCCAGTGTTTACTCTCCGGGACCCCTCTGTGTCGGGGGCGGTGGTCGGCTGTGGCTGCCTGGGTGCCCCCCAGGTAAGGCCTGGGTGGAAGTGGGGGTACCAGCCCTCCCTACTCTGGGCGCACGGGGTCGGTGCCTTGCCAGCTGCTGCTGATCTGCTGCTACCGATGCAGATGGCTCTCATGATGGCATTTCCTGGCTCATCTGTGCTCAGCCCGCTGTTTTTGTAGCTTTTAAGTGTGTGTGTGTGTGTGTGTATGTGGTCGATGGGTTGGGCTGGGATGGGGGTTTTACTTTTTAAGTAAAGGTGGGGGTTGGGGGGTTGTGGGGTCATTTTAAATCTGTAAAGCACTTTGATAAACTTTGTTTGAAAAGCGCTTTATAAATAAAGTTTTGTTGTTGTTGTTGTTGTTTATTAATGTTATATAAGGTTGTGACAGTTGTCTCTCAGGCAGAGACTAACTGAATTGTTTTTTAGAGATGAAAAACAGAATACGTGGCATTTTCCATGTTTTTGTGTACCAATTTGTAACAGATAACAAAATAGAAGTGGTTTTCCATTTTCATGTTCTTTGATTTCTACAGTGTATTTAACACAATTCAGCCTGTTTCTTTGCGAAAACCTCCAGAAGACACAGGTGGAGGCCTCCACACTCACCTGGATTAAGGTTAGTGCACAAACAGACCACAGTTCAAGAGACTGAAGAGTTGTATGTCTGACCAGATGATCAGCAGCATAGGAGCACCACAGGGGACTGTACTCTCACCATTCCTTTTCACTCTGTACACCTCAGACAGTCCACAGCTAAAACCCTCTAGGATGACTCTCTGTAGAAACAAACATCTTACTTATCTTCAGGGTTCATAAAGTCTGATTTAATTTAATTGAGTAAATTGAAAAATATCAGCTGTTTATTTTAAAAATCCTAGTTCTTTAGAACAGCTAAGTTCTAGAACCTCAAGGACTGTACAGACTTCTGCAATCATGACTAGACTACTAATTGTTAGGCTTTGGTGTTTGTTTTCTCTAATGGCACTTTTCCACTGAGAGCATTTCCACTATCCATTTTTGACCACAACAGCTGAAGTGAAATTAGAGTGAAACCCCGCCCTCGCCCACCCTCGTACGCGCCTTTTCCCTCACTTCTGTGAACACAATAGAAACTCAATAGGTGCAAGCCGTGCCGAGTCGAGGCACGCCACGTGGGGCTGAGTAGTAGATCCCAGTGGAAAAGCACTATAAGGGTTTTACCTCATGTGATCTTTATTCTGGAAGAGTTTGGTTTCCTGTTTTATTTTGTAGGCACTTCTTGTTTCCTGTTCCCCGTGTTTTGTTGTTGCTTCACTTATCTTTAGTCAGAGGGTTTTCTGTATTTGTTTAGTTTATGATTTGTTCTGGTCAGTTTTGTTTTGAGCTTCAGATGTATTTTGCCACCCCATGTTGATTCCTCATTTCAAGCTCCAGTTTGTGAGAACCTTTTTGCTGCCTTGGGTCAGTAATTCCACACATCATGAAAGAGTTGGTTTGCAGCAGGTTTTTTCACAAAAATCTTCTATGAATGTTAGTGATCGCAACAAGGTTGGTAACCACAGCCTAATGGGGAAGGAGACCGTCTTAGAATCAGGAGGTCCGAATTCGATCCCGGGAACAAGCAGGCTATGCGTCGAAGAGTCCTTGATACTGAACCATGAAACTGCCCTCCAAGCACCACACAAAATGGTCGCTCTTTGCTCTTTACAGATGGGTCAAATGCAATAAGA
This sequence comes from Pachypanchax playfairii, assembly GCA_006937955.1. Lineage (NCBI taxonomy): Eukaryota > Metazoa > Chordata > Actinopteri > Cyprinodontiformes > Aplocheilidae > Pachypanchax > Pachypanchax playfairii. The sequence goes on along the minus strand of SSNP01000403.1, from coordinate 129,961 downwards.
TAATTTCCCCAAGAGGATTATTATTATAAACACTGTTTATGGAAACAATATGGACTACAATGATTGATCCATCACACTAACTCAACCTTCGTGCAGCTAGGAGACACAGCGTGGTCTGAATGACTGATAAAAGTTCTCTACTTTTCTATAACTAATTTTACAACTAACTTGTAGCACAATATCAAATATTTACTTTATAGAATGAAACAAACAGTAAACAGACTAACAAATGATCTGCGCTGGAAGAAAAAAATCAAAGCATAAAATGGCTCATAATAAACACTGCAGACATATGATCAGCGCAAATGAAGTGACAGAAATAAAACAAAGAATGGATAATCAAGTCGGGGGGTTGGATAGTTAGACCTGTTTCGTGGAATGGGAAGGACTGACTGCTATACTTCCAAAACAAAAGCATGTAAACCAAAGAAGTCATGACATTTGTGTGACAGGGCTCTTTTTAAGCTGCAATGTTACAGACATCTGTACCTATGGCCAGTATGCTGGTAAAGAGACAATCTTTTGTAACACACACAGAGAGCAAGAGCGAGAGAGTGAGAGCGAGCAAAAGAGAGAGAAGTGAATTCTGTCCCCATTTTCTTAGATTAAAAAAATTAAAGTTATAATCCGTGTCACCTGAACAAATTCTAAAAAAGCATACATTTTTTATCACAGCACATACAATAATGTAGGGCCGTGTGATCTGACGATATAAGATTGTGAAGGATTATAATGTGATGATGATCTACTGAAGCTCAGAGATCGTAGAACCGTCTAGTTGCATTCTATCACATATCTATCCTATAATATCCTGACGCGTATGTGCACACAGCATTTGTTTTTGTTTTTTCCTCTCTCTCTCAGTTGAGTCACGCCATTTGATAGTTTGCGTCTGTCGACTCCACCTTCGTTATATGGAATTGGATTGAGTTCTCTCATAGCAAGAGAATTGCAAACAAACGTAATTTGCAAAGTTTGCAACAAAGAGGTTTGCACGTTGGAAAGTCAGAAGGCAAGGAGACCGACAACCGTTCCCCCATCCACACCGACGAAGCACTGGAAAGACATCACGGATACCACAACCAGTGATACGTGGTCCAGCCACACGTCAGAGCCTTATTTGTCTCTGATGATCCATTTCATTAAGAACTGAGAACTCTGCTCTGTTGTTTGTCAACTTTTTAGTTTGATGATATTTTTTGTAATAGAATGTATTTGTTATATTTTTTCCTAAATTAAAACAGTATTTAAAATGTACCCTGTCGGAAATTATCTTTTATCTTATTTTCTGTGAAGGGGTATGCTTTTAAATTGATGTACTTTTACTGGTAAATAAATTCCAAAATATCTGAATTGTTGAAATGAAAAAAATTGTGATAAAACTGTGATCGTGATTTTGAAAAAAGGATATGATTTTTTCCCCATATCGCCCACCCCTACAATAATGTTCAGGTTTGTGTGAATGGATTTTGACACACTATGTATGTATATTTAGTATATTTTGTATATTTAGAGGTTTCTTACCTTTATTGATCATGGTTTTAAAGCTATGAAAATATGTTAATAAAAATATTATCATTATGAGGAAACTCTGGCACCTAAAGGGTTAAGATAATCATTAAAAAGACTTAATGAACTTAATAGTGTAAGGTCATTATGCTTGGATATTTTTCCGCCTAATAATAAACACCATTTAAAAATGACATTTTGTGTTTATTGTTTTATCTTTGTCTAACATTAAAATGTGTTTGCTGATATGAAAGATTTCAGTGTAAGGGCAGTCAGTCGGTCATTTTCACTGTCTCCATTTTGTACTGTTCAGGATTAAAGCAGCAATTCTGAGTTTTTTTCTCAGAGGGCGCTACTGAGGGGAAAAAACTAGTTACATCTTGAAGTCCCACCTCACTGTGTCCGTGATACAATAGCAATGTTAGCTAGCGTCGGATGTCATCGATATATGCTCGCCACCTTTGTGACGATTGACAGTGCACGATGTCCCAATATTTATGGACCTGACTGTTTATTTGCTGTAATTGTTTCCATTTCGCATGTCTTTGTGGCGTTGTAAAGAACTCGTAAACACCGGCCAGACATAGTTCTTCAGGGTAGATATGAACACACACTTAGCCGTAGAGTGCAATTGGCTAATGCTGGGTGGCGCTCAGTGAAAATTAAATGCACCCCCATGGGGGGGCCTTGAGAAAGAAAAAAATATGATGTTTTTCCTACATTATATTACAGAATTGGTTTAGACTGTCACTTTTTTGGAATTTCAAAAAATCAGACATAACTCCTGAAAAGGGTAAAGCTCCGGATTGCAACTTTAAACCCAATCAACTTCTTTAGATAGAAACTTCTTACTAATTGCCATTTTATAATTCCCTGAATAGGAACCTGGACTTAGGACCTGTGGATGGGACTCTGGAGTAGTTGAACTATTTCTTTATGGAGCCAAGGGATACATTTGTCATGAATTGGTTCAGTATAAAAAAAATGAACTGAATGTGGATCTATACAATATTTGGTGCTGTCAGGATCTGGTCATAGGATTTTTGCTAAATATTTATTTCACAGAATTTCCAAGTTAGATTTTTCCATCTCACTCTTTGCTATTTACCAAAATAGTAATGAGAGAGAGTTTGGCTTACCAAAATAAAACATATACAGTGAAACCCCTCAGGCACAGACACTTTTTACTACTTATATAACCCAAAGCACAGAAGCATTTATTATAATTAAAGAGCAGTGCTTGTTTTATTTTTTCATCTAGGTTTTTTCCTTTAGTTTTTAGATTATGCTTACCTGATGTAGGCACTTTCGAGCTTTGTCATACTCGCTTCTTAAGCAGTAGGCACTGCCAAGATTGAAGAGCATCATGGCACGAGCTGATGTCACACTGCTAGGGTAACACAATGGTGTCTTCTTCCCTGCTACAAAACAGGAAACTACCTTCACGCTTGTCTTTGATTTCAGTTGTGTAAAAATATTTGTTTGACTCAGACAAATTCTGTCATTTAATTTTTAAACAAAGACTCACATGTTTCCACAGGATCCTCTCCTTTCTCATGTCCTGTTGACAAAAACAAATCCCAGTATGAAGCAAACTAAACACAAGTTTTTCTTTTCTTTAGGAGTGTAAAATTCACAAACCCTGGTCCTGCTCGCTGGGAAGAACTCCCATTGACACATCACTGACATTCTCTGGGTTCAGGTGAGTGATGGCATCAGATATCCTGTCCAATGAAATCAGAGCTTCAGCAGCATACAGATGACCCAGGAACCTGAAAACAAAGAATTAACAAAAATCAGGATGGCTAAACCAAAGGAATCCAAGGGTAATCTACACTTCAAAGGAGTTTGTATCAATGCCAACCAAAATGATTATTTAAACCCCGAAACAACTCAGGTTCTATCACACTAGTTACAAAAGTCGTTTTCAGACAGAAGTTCCGCAATATTTGCGGACTATCCCACCCGGTCTTTAACCAGAGTTGTCTTTTCAGACACACCACTTTATTTCCGAAAATTCACACCAAATATTTTTCTGCTCACCTTGCCGTCACAGGAAGTCAATCAGCAGCCAATAGATGTTCATCTAAGAGTGATTAATCCAGGGCTTAATTTGAGCCGGAACAAGATCCAGGAACTGTCTTATTTTGAAAGGGTGTGTTCCGGTAACTGTTTGCTAGGATCCGTTAATGGCGCCAGTTGGGTTAAATAACAGCAGCATCAAAATACCAAAAAGGCAGTATAACTTACTTCTTCTGGGTTTATCATCACTTTCTCTAACCCTGCTTGACAATTTACACCCGCTGTGCGCCGGCGCACAGCGCTTGGTCTGGTCATGTCTATGTGTGCGTTCCGGTATCAGTCAGTGAATTCTGGTCTCATAGCGCTATTTGCGTTCCGGTAACTTTTGATTTACAAATTAAGCACTGGATTAATCCCTTTATACAACTCCAGCACAAGAAGCCGAAATACTAAAAAAGGATTTTATTTAAAAGGAACTCAAAAGCAGAAACTGTAAATATAGATTAAAAATTAGATCAATGCGATTAAGGAATATAACGCACCAAATATGGCTGTAATTAATTAATCGCAACTAACGCGATAATTTGACACCCCTAATATATATATATATATATATATATATATATATATATACACACACACACATCCAAGTTTGTTTTGTTATCCTTATGAGGACCGTCCATTGATTTTAGTAACTAGATTTATACCTAACCCAAACCCTTCTCCTAACCTTAACCATTACCATAACTAACCCTAAGACTAACTAAAACTCTATTCACACCATACCTATAAACCTAACCCCTAACCCTAAAAAGGGGAGTCCCCTCATGGGGACCAGGCTTCGGTCCCCACAAGAACCCTCGGACCCCAGAAAGATAGTAAAAGTCAGGAAACTGGTCCTCAGGAGGTCAGAAATACAAACACACTCCTACACACACACACGGTTTACATTAACTCATTATTACAAATGTTTTATTAACATTCATTTAATTGGATTTATGCAGCCCCATTCAAAAAATATTTTACCAGCTGCCACTGAAGAGATGTATCCCTGTTTCATCACTTCCAATTCTATTAACTTCGAAATTGAGACTCGCTTGAAGCTCATAAAAACTTTCATATTTGCCTCGTAAGTGCCCCATGATTCATTAGACAAGTTCTAATAAATGCTTTATTGAAACATGAGTGTGTCACAAACACTTTAACAGACCTGGTCAATATGACCTACAGAAGGCCATCACCCTGAGCCTGAACTTACTTAAAGGATCCAGACACCTTGGTCTGATGAAGCAGTTTCTCTGCATGGTTTAGTGCCATCAGGTTGTCTCCCAGTGCCAGCGCCACATAGGCACTGCAGGCCAGGATAGAACACCTAAACATCAAGAACATACAAGTCCACACATCAAGAATAGTGCAATAAAGACACAGTTTTTCAAAATGTTTGGTGATGCTAGACAAATACTCAAACTTAAACGTGGGAAAAAAAGGGAAAGAATTACAAAAATGTGTTACCTAAGGTTTTCTACTTCCTGTTTCCTAAGAAGAGACGATGGAGCAGCAGAGAAAAACTTATCCGCATCCTGACTTTTTCCACTGGAAAAAAAAAATATCAGTTAGGTTGGTGACACACAGCTTTACATCACTGTGTCTCCTGATGACCTGGAGCCTGTAAATGTTCTTTTAAACTGTATTATGGAAATAAAAACTTGGATGGCAGAGAATTTTTTACAGCTCAACCAGGGCAAAACTGAAGTTTCAATTAATGGTCCTGAAAACAAGAGAGAGATCCTTTTACCAAAACTGCAACGATTTAAACCTTCACAGTGTCAGAAAAACCTGGGCGTCCTTTTTGACTCTGAGCTGAATTTTATTCCACACATTAAAAATACAGCAGAAATAGGATTTTATCATCGAAAAAATATTACCAGAGTTCACCCATTTCTCTCTCCCGCCAGCACGGAGGTGCTGATGCAGCTTTTATTTCCAGTAGAATAGAATACTGTAATGTTCTGCTCTCTAGGCTTCCCAAAAAATCTATTTCTAGTTTACAAATTCTCCCGAACTCAGCGGCTCGTATTCTGATGAGGACTAGAGGACGGGAACACATTACACTAGTTTTAAAATCGCTGCATTGGCTCCCCGTGTGTTTCAGGATTGATTTTAAGGTTCTTTTAGTTGTTTATAACTGTCTTAATGGTCTTGGGCCTTTCAGTTGTTCCTAGAGTCAGGACTAAAACCTATGACGAGGCCTCGTTCCAATATTATGGTTCTCGTCTGTGGAACAGCCTGCCGGAGAACCTCGTGGCTGGACAGACTCTTCATGTTTTTAAAAAGAGGCTCAAGACATATCTTTTTAGCTAAGCTTTTAAGTATTTATTCATCCTAATTATTTATTATTAGAAATAATTTTAACAACAAATAAATGTATATAACTGTACAATTTCTTCCTCATACATGCTCCAGCAATGTTGTGCTCACTAGAAAGAGCCCAGGCATTTTCAACGTGGTTGCCTCTATATGCATGTCAAATCATTTTATTAGTTATTAATAGAGTTCAGCAACATCAGCTGCTTCCAAATCAACAGTACACGATCCCCCCTTCTTTCATGTACAATTATTATTAATGATACTAATACAATTACTTCTACAATACCCGATACCAAAGCTGCACTAAAATAAAACAAAGAATTTAAAGTTACAGTGTGTAAGAATTGGATTTTCTGATCTCCTGCTTGAACTCTTTATTTTTTAGCTTCACAACTCAACACAGTTTCGTATAGTTTGGTAAGCAGCGTTTTTGTGATGAGTTTCCATCAGTCAGAATAATGTTGCACCAAATGTTCAATAAGGGGGCAACAGCAAACATTTTCCTCAACGGATAGGGGCTAGTCATTCAGGACAATGAATTCTAAAACTTTGTCCGTAATTGGCATGTTATTGTTGTTCACACTACGGTATGTCATTCACTCATTCACACTCACACACTCACACATTTGGTGGTGATGAACTACACATGTTGTAGCCACAGCTGTCCTGGGACGCACACTGACAGAGGCAAGGCTGCCACCAAACAGGTAAAGTGTCTTGCCCAAGGGCACATCGGCCGGGCAATCTTTTTCTCCGGGCGGAGTGGGGATTCGAACCGGTGACCTTCCGGTTACCAGACATCTTGCTCTACCACCCGAGCCACGGCCGCCTGTTTAGCAAAGCAATGACTCACATGTAGCTGTCTCTTCCACTGTCAGCGTATGGTTGGGCTGGGCAGGCAGAAAAATACGTGGCATCACTTCATGTTTAGACATAAGTACTCGTAGATCCAAATAACCAAATTTTTGCCAGAATCGGCAAGTATTTCCGATGCCAGCATCTGCATTGGCCCAACACTAGTTGAAGTTAGAGGGAACTTCTTTATCTAATGATTTACACTCACAGGCTACTTTATTAGGCAGACCTGTCCAACTGCTTGTTAATGCAAATTTATAATCAGCCAATCACAGGGCAGCAACTCAATGCATTGAGGCATGTAGACATGGTCAAGACCAATGTGTTTTTATTAATAGAGGGGACGTCCCATTGCAGAAAGTGGCCAAAGTAGGCCAAAATTTTGAAAAAGGTGAAATGCCGGCTCACTGCTGTGTATCATTGCACCAATCAATATGAAAAAACTAAAAATGTGACATTTCACAAGTAAGTCATTACTATTATCTACTAAAGGAGAACTTGTAGCATATATTTTAAGAAGTTTTGAGTGAATTTATTCTCAGTATATTGGAAATTTAGACTAATCTTGTAGCAATGTTACGACAATTTATTACAACTACTACAAACCTAACTTATTCAAAGTCGATATTATCATTAGAATTTTCCCCATTTTTCACATTTTCTGGCAGAGTAATCTATCAAAAATGTTTTTTGTTTTTCATTTCAAAAAAGTCACCAGTTTAGTCTATGTATATGACTGTAAGTTACATAATTATGATGTCAAACAATCAATCAATATTATTGACGTGATATTATGTCATGCCATGAGTATATACTGTACATATTTCCAAAAGATGAGTGTGTATATGTATGTGTGTGTGTACTTGTAGTTGCTACATAGTTATACAGCTACTAGTGTAGAACACATTACACATAGACTTTTATTTTTACTTATTAACTTTTTTTTTCTTTGTTATTTATTCAGTTAAATAACGATCTTCTTCCACCTCTTGTTGAGAACAGACGTTTCTTCTGACTGCTCCCTTATCTTTTTTTCCTCCCCACTGTTCCTGCTTTTCGTCTGCGTGTTTCTCTGTACTGGCTGCTGCGAACTGAAAATTAAAAAATGGATCTGGTTTTGTGATCACTCAACGCATTGGACAAAGTCTTTTTAAACTTAAAGGGGGAGCCGTCATGCCTGGAGTTGACCCTGCCGGCCGGGTTTACCGTGGATTCCTGGGGTGAGTGGAAGATGGTATGCCTGTCTGCCCTGGATGTCGAAGACGTGGAGGATGTTTACATATTGGGATTACAGATTGTGGGGTACCTGCTGATCGGCGTTGGTGGTTACCTGATGTATCTACAAATTCTAAAGCTATGGAATGGATGGGCTGCATCTGGCAACACTTGGACTAAAAGATTTGGAGATCTGGATCGCAAACTGGATGCGGTCTCGGAGCAGTACTGGGTGGCTGTGATTCTCGAACGGGACCGGGAGGTCCAGGAATGAGACAGCAAGCTGGCTGATGGGGTCTTGGAGCTGAACCGTAAACTGGGTGCGCTGCTGGATCTCAATGGAAGGATTGGAGCCACCTTGGAGAAGTTGCAGTTTCGGCTCAGACTGGAGAAGCGATTGATTGATTATTTGCGGCATTAATAAGCAATTTGGCCTAATTCTGATTTTTCTGACTTTTTTTCCATCATATGGACAATAAGAACTACTACTACTACTGTCATTTAGCAGACGCTTTTATCCAAAGCGACTTACATTGAGAGAACATACAAGCAAGAATTCAAAGAGAAGGAAACAATATAAGGAGGCGGACTGTTTGGAGTCCAGTTTAATTCCGACGCTGATACATCAAGTGTATCAAAAAAATTTTTTTTTTTTTTTTTTTTTTTTT
>SSNP01000403.1:104009-121315 GCA_006937955.1 Pachypanchax playfairii | reverse complement strand
AATTAATCCTACATTAAGACTGAAAGTGTTCTTTAAAGAGGTGAGTCTTAAGTCTGCTCTTAAAAGTAGCTGCCGACTCTGAGGATCGGACCGAGTTTGGTAGGTCATTCCACCATCGGGGGACAACAGAGGAGAAGAGTTTGGAACATGATCTCATGCCACGTTGTGGTGGAAGCGCTAGGTGTCTTTCAGCGGCTGAGCGTAGCTGACGCGTGGGAATGTAGGTTTGGATGAAGGAGTGAAGGTAAGTAGGAGCTGTGTGTGTTAGAGTCTGGTAAGCCAGAAGCAGAGCTTTGTATTTGATGCGTGCTGCAACTGGAAGCCAGTGCAGGGAACTGAGCAGCGGAGTGACATGAGCCCTTTTGGGCTGGTTGAAGACCAGACGTGCTGCTGAGTTCTGAATCATCTGCAGAGGTTTAACCGAGGACGCCGGAAGACCGGCCAGCAAAGAGCTGCAGTAGTCGATCCGGGACAAGACCAGGGCCTGGACCAGAAGCTGTGTGGTGTGGTCTGTGAGGAAGGCTCTGATTTTCCTGATGTTGTAAAGCGTGAGCTACGGAGTTAACCTGCTCTTTGAAGGACAGCTGGTTGTCCAGTATGACACCAAGGTTTCTGGCGGAGGTTTTGGGGAACAGCGTGATGGAGTCAAGCTGCACGCTTATCTGAGGAGGTAAGGAGTTACTGGCAGGACAGACAATGAGGTCAATTTTGAACAGATTAAGCTGAAGGTGGCGATCCCTCATCCACGCCGAGATATCTGAGAGGCAAGTAGATATCCGCACTGAGACGAATGTATCGTCTGGAGGGAACGAGAGGAGGAGCTGAGTGTCGTCAGCGTAGCAATGGTATGAGAAGCCATGGGAGCGAATGATCTCGCCTAATGAGGTGGTGTATAAAGAGAAGAGGAGAGGACCAAGGACCGAGCCCTGCGGGACACCCGTCGCCAGCTCATGCAGACTGGACATCTGTCCATGCCACGAGACTCTGAAAGATCTTTCTGCAAGGTACGAGGTGAACCACGAGAGGACCGGTCCCGAGATGCCAAGCTTAGATAGCGTCGAGAGGAGAATGAGGTGGTTGACGGTGTCGAAAGCAGGTCAAGGAGTACGAGTACTGAGGAGAGACCAGCCGATCTGGCAACCCGTAGTGACTCTGCAACTGAGAGAAGAGCGGTTTCAGTGGAATGGCCTCGCTTAAAGCCTGATTGATAAGGATCAAGTAGGTCGTTGTCGTGGAGGAACTGTGAGACTTGAGTGAAAACGGCTCGCTCTAGGATCTTGGACATGAACGGTAGGAGCGAGACTGGCTGGTAGTTTCCTACCTGGGCCGGGTCGAGCGACGGTTTTTTCAGCAGCGGAGTGACAGTGGCTTGCTTGAAAACTGAAGGAAAGATGCCAGTTTTCATGGAAGAGTTTATAATGTGCAGGTTTGACAGCAGGAAGAATGCTCAGCAGGATATCTGTAGGAATCGGATCCAGAGGACACGTGGTTGGATTAGATTCCACTACGAGTCGGGAGACTTCGTCCTCATTCAGTAAGCGGAAGGAGCAGAGTGATTGACCGGAGGAAGGATGGACCAGACTGGGATTGTCAGGCTCAGAAAACTGATTTTTAATGGAGGCGATTTTGTCGGTGAAGTAGGTGGCGAACATGTCTGCAGTCAGCCCGGTGGGTGGCTGAGCAGGTGGAGGACGGATAAGAGTATTGAATGTCTTGAACAGTTTTCCCATGTTAGGAGCATTTTGGATTTTGTTTTGGTAAAAAGCTATCTTGGCAGCCTTTAAGCAAGATGTGAAGCTAGAGAGCTTTTGCTGGTATTCGGACAAGTCAGAGAGATTTTTGGATTTGCGCCATTTCCTTTCAGCTGCTCTCAGACCAGCTCTGTGATCCCTCAGAGTGTCTGTGAGCCACGGACTAGGACGCTGCCGGGCGGCCAGCTTTGACACACGAGGGCAGACTTCGTCCAGAGAAGAAGCTAGTGAGGAGCAGAGCGTCTCTGTTGCGTCATTTACAGGCAGAGTTGAGAGCACCGAGTAGGAAGGGAGGGAGGAGCAGACATGCTCCGATAGCTGCGAGGGAGTGAGAGATTGAAGGTTTCTGCGGTAGGAGACAGTCTTTGCTTTTGCGTTAGGTATGTGAGGGATGGAGATGCTGAATTTAATCAGGAAGTGGTCTGAGAGGTGCAGCGGTGTGACTTGCACGTTACCTGCAGTGCAGTTTCTGGTCAGTACCAGGTCCAGTGTGTTGCCAGCTCTGTGTGTTGGGGGAGTCTGGACCAGATTGAGATTGAAGGAGTGGACCAGGGCCAGAAAGTTATGAGCTTGTGTTTTATCAATATGAATGTTCATGTCGCCCATAACTATTAAAGGGGAGTTATCATCTGGAATGTCGGATAGGATTGTGTCCAGTTCATCCATAAATTGCTCCATGTTGCCTCCCGGAGGGCGGTAAATAACCAAAACATAGGCAGCGACGGGCTTAGAGATCCGTACTGCATGAAATTCGAATGAGGAGCAGGTGGTAGTGGTTAGCGAGGAGGAAAATTTCCACATTTTGGAAATCAGGATGCCTGTACCGCCTCCTCGCCCAGCAGGACGAGGAGTGTGTGTGAATTCTGCATGAGAAGAGAGGGGGAGCTGTTGAAGCTGTTGAATTCTTCAGCTTCGCTTTAATCTTTATTATGTCTTTTCGGCTGGCCTCAAGGCCAATGCACTAAATTCCCCCTGGAGCAGTGAGCACTGAGGCACACAGCCCCCTCCTTCCCCGACACGGGGAAAATGTTATGTGGAGAGACATAACATCTGCGTTGTCCCAGAGACGGTGTCCTTGATAACTCTCCGCACGCACTTACACACACTGATTGCACTCACATCCTTACAAAAAGTTCTCAACATGTTTTGTGAGATTACCCGCCCCGTCGGAGGTTTTTATTGCTTACATCCAGCACCCCCTGCCCCTTGTGGGCACTGGGGGTAAGGAACCTTTTTTCCCTCCTCTGACCTCACGTAGTCTTATTCATCTATCTTTTCTAACACATAGGTTTATGTGTGCTTATGTATATGTATGTATTCTCCTGTGTGACATTGGCTGACCAGAGCAATGTACGCTGGCCTTAAGGACGTGGCTGCCGGGAGAGTGACGGTCAGCTGTTCTCTGTATCTCCGTGTATGATTTCACTTGCTCAATAGTTTGACCTTTAATTATGAAAAAATCATGCTGATGTGGCTTTTTTCTAAAATCAATTATCATATCTTTTGTTTTAATTACATTTAATTGAAGACACAATTTATCGCACCAAGAGATAAAGTCCTTTAGGACAGGTCCATGGCTATGTTGGAGACTTACTACTACCGAATCATCCGCATATTTGATAATTTTCCTTCTTTGATGTTTACTTTGGCACATGTTAGTGTATAGAATACACAACAAGGGGGACAAGACACACCCCTGGGGTGATCCAGTGGACACTTGTCTCTGATCAGACAGGGTACCATTCACTCTGACCTTCTAGCATCAAACAAGGCATTTTCACCCACAGGACTGCTGCATACTGGATGTTTTTCCCTTTTCACACCATTCTTTGTAAACCCTAGAAATGGTTGTGGGATTTTCACCCACATAACACAAATCCCAGTAACTGAGCAGATTGTGAAATACTCAGACCGGCCCGTCTTGCACCAACAACCATGATACGCTCAAAATTACTTAAATCACCTTTCTTTCCCATTCTGACATTCACTTTGGAGTTCAGGGATTGTCTTGACCAGGACCACACCCCTAAATCCATTCAAGCAACTACCATGTGATTGGTTGATTAGATAATTACATTAAGGAGAAATTGAACAGGTGTTCCTAATAATCTTTTAGGTGAGTGTATACTTACATACATATACATAAGCACGCATTAACCTATGTGTTAGAAAAAAAAAGGTTCCTTACACATAGGTTGATGCGTGCTTTTGAGACAGTGGCTTTTTAAAACCATCCTATACCTTCAAACAGACTAATGCTTCATCTACTGAGCCTGGAAAGTGCAAAAAAAAAAAAAAAAAAAAGAGATGAAACTGACCTGCACACATCATTGTTGTCACTGCCGCTCTCAGTGCTTCCTGACTGACTCGAGCTTTTGGACCCATTCTCTGTCTTGGTGTCTGGCTGCTGATGTTCAGGCAGCAACAGCAGAGCATTCCTCAGGCAAATGGCTGCAAACTCCATACTGGCTACAGGAATAGCTGCTGACTGACCGTCACTAAACAAAGATAAACCACAAAGACCTCCATCATCCACTGAAGAAATATCAAAAGGGAGGATGTGTATAAGGATATGTTCAATAAAAAATATTTACATCAAATCTGCTCAACATACAGATAACCATTTACAGTAAAAATAACAGGCTGTGGTTATACAGAGGGCTTCCCAGGGTATTCTTTTCATTTTGATGCTTTGTACTATAGAATTCAAGATGTTCTTCAATTTGAAAATTAAAATCAAATCAGACTTCATGAATCCCTGAAGATAAATGAGATATTGTTGTAACTCAGTGTTTTTTGAGATTCATTCTAGTGGGTTCTAGCTGTGGGCAGGAAGGATCTCCTGTAGAGGGTTCTAGCTGTAGACAGGAAGGATCTCCTGTAGAAGGTTCTAGCTGTGGTCGGGAAGGATCTCCTGTACAGGGTTCTAGCTGTGGACAGGGAGGATCTCCTGTAGAGGGTTCTAGTTGTAGACAGGAAGGATCTCCCGTAGAGGGTTCTAGCTGTGGACGGGAAGGATCTCCTGTAGAGGGTTCTAGCTGTAGACAGGAAGGATCTCCTGTAGAAGGTTCTAGCTGTGGTCGGGAAGGATCTCCTGTACAGGGTTCTAGCTGTGGACAGGGAGGATCTCCTGTAGAGGGTTCTAGCTGTAGACAGGAAGGATCTCCTGTAGAGGGTTCTAGTTGTGGACAGGAAGGATCTCCTGTAGAGGGTTCTAACTGTGGACAGGAAGGATCTCCTGTAGAGGGTTCTAGTTGTGGAAAAGAAGGATGTCCTGTAGAGGGTTCTAGCTGTGGACGGGAAGGATCTCCTGTAGAGGGTTCTAGTTGTGGACAGGAAGGATCTCCTGTAGAGGGTTCTAGCTGTGGACAGGAAGGATCTCCTGTAGAGGGTTCTAACTGTGGACAGGAAGGATCTCCTGTAGAGGGTTCTAGTTGTGGAAAGGAAGGATGTCCTGTAGAGGGTTCTAGCTGTGGACGGGAAGGATCTCCTGTAGAGGGTTCTAGTTGTAGACAGGAAGGATCTCCCGTAGAGGGTTCTAGCTGTGGACGGGAAGGATCTCCTGTAGAGGGTTCTAGTTGTGGACAGGAAGGATCTCCTGTAGAGGGTTCTAACTGTGGACAGGGAGGATCTCCTGTAGAGGGTTCTAGCTGTAGACAGGAAAGATCTCCTGTAGAGGGTTCTAGTTGTAGACAGGAAGGATCTCCCGTAGAGGGTTCTAGCTGTGGACGGGAAGGATCTCCTGTAGAGGGTTCTAGTTGTGGAAAAGAAGGATGTCCTGTAGAGGGTTCTAGCTGTGGACGGGAAGGATCTCCTGTAGAGGGTTCTAGCTGTAGAGGGGAAGGATCTCCTGTAGAGGGTTCTAGCTGTGGACAGGAAGGATCTCCTGTAGAGGGTTCTAGTTGTGGACAGGAAGGATCTCCTGTAGAGGGTTCTAGCTGTGGACAGGAAGGATCTCCTGTAGAGGGTTCTAGTTGTGGACAGGAAGGATCTCCTGTAGAGGGTTCTAGTTGTGGAAAAGAAGGATGTCCTGTAGAGGGTTCTAGCTGTGGACGGGAAGGATCTCCTGTAGAGGGTTCTAGCTGTGGACAGGAAGGATCTCCTGTACAGGGTTCTAGCTGTGGACAGGGAGGATCTCCTGTAGAGGGTTCTAGCTGTAGACAGGAAAGATCTCCTGTAGAGGGTTCTAGTTGTAGACAGGAAGGATCTCCCGTAGAGGGTTCTAGCTGTGGACGGGAAGGATCTCCTGTAGAGGGTTCTAGTTGTGGACAGGAAGGATCTCCTGTAGAGGGTTCTAGCTGTGGACAGGAAGGATCTCCTGTAGAGGGTTCTAGCTGTGGACAGGAAGGATCTCCTGTAGAGGGTTCTAGTTGTGGACAGGAAGGATCTCCTGTAGAGGGTTCTAACTGTGGACAGGAAGGATCTCCTGTAGAGGGTTCTAGTTGTGGAAAAGAAGGATGTCCTGTAGAGGGTTCTAGCTGTGGACAGGAAGGATCTCCTGTAGAGGGTTCTAGTTGTGGACAGGAAGGATCTCCTGTAGAGGGTTCTAGTTGTGGACAGGAAGGATCTCCCGTAGAGGGTTCTAGTTCACAGGAATTTTCATTGACCCTTAGTGAACCCAGGGAGGGATTTTCTCTCAAAAATTCATAGGCTTTAGGGTATCTATTAATGGAATAGAACAAGTTTAACTGGATTTATTCCTTGAACAATATTCCAGAATGACTTGCAGTATTCCTATCGTTTCTTGTTGAGATAAGATTAATATTTCAAATTGTAAGAGTCAGGGTTGAAGACTTAGCCCTACAGATTTGGTACTCACCTGTAGGTAGTATTCTGTGAAGACTGTGATGCCAGGACAATCTTGCGATGGTAGCCCTGTCCAATGACAGATTGAACTATTCCTTTTTTACAAGGTAAACCTTTGCTTTCCTGTTCTGACCCCTGGAAATGTTAAAGCAAAAGTCATGTTTTGAAGAGTCACAGTATCAGTACAAAGTACAACTGAATCCACTAGGAAGATAACATCTATGGATGTTTGATCCAAAGTGTAAGAGTTTTCTAATATGTTTTTAACAATGATTTAAGATTTTTTTTAGTTTTAGGCTTTTCTATAAAAAAAGGGAAATAGTGACTGTAAACAAAATCCTAGAAATTGAAAGTCTCTCAAGGCAAATTTATCAGATTGTCAACTCTAACAATGTCAAATGAGCTGAAGAGCAACTCACCCCTTTGTTAGCCGAGATGCAACACTCTGCAAGCCGTAGCCACAGTCGAGGGTTGGAGTGATAAACCTGCACTGCCTCCATCAAACACTCAAATGCTGCCAGAGGCCTGCCAATGTGGAGCAGCTGAATACCACAGTTATACAACAGCTCATGGCGCTTGTTGGCTAGTAAAGCACACATGGGGATACCTGTGAACTTTTTAGCTACGGAATGAAAAAAGTGGAGAAGAAAGGAAACCTGGTCAGGTTGGAGTAATTGATTCCAATCATGAAGGACAGATGTAAAAGTTATGTTATAAAGAAAGTTCACAAATATTTTAAGTTTAGAGGAATTTATCAAGATCCTGGAACATACACTGCTCGTTACTGCCATCTCCCAGTTGTGCACATGTGTGGTCATTCTCTTGTAATGCCTTCTTGAAGTAAAAAATGCCAAGGTTATGTTTTCCCATCGCAAAGTGAATGCAGCCAAGATTGTTCCAGAACATGCAACGAACACATTCACCTGAATATAAGCCAGAAAAATAAACAGTTAATTGTCTCATAAATAAATCCTCAAATGACACAGTTAATGCCAAAGACATTGTGATAGAGGAAACATTCTAAAACTGCATATAACTTAAAGTGGGATGGGTAAAAATGAAGCAGTCCAACAGCAAGGTCATTAGAGAATGACTGTCACCTGTCTTGATTGGTCCAGGATGTTCTGAGACATTGGAACTGTTTAGCAGTTTCACTGCTTTCCGGTAGTTTCCTCTCAAATACTCAAAATTACTCTTGAGGAAGAGCGATGGTGCAGACTGAAGGGAGAGACAACACGTGTGAGAAAAGCAGAACTGATGCTACACTCACCAACAGCCTAAATACAGCTGTTTCCATGGACACAAAAGATAAAAAGTACATTTAAGTTAAACGTCAGTGAAGTCTTATCAGCTATCTGGGTTGCTGCATGTAAAACTTTTTTGTTGAAGCTACAGAATCTGTAGCAAACCAAGATGATCAAGACACAAACTGAATTGTGAACATTTTTATAATTGCAATAATACAAAAATGGCTTTTAAATCCATTTAGATTTTAATCTTTAATATCTGCAGTAATCAGGTCTTCCAGCCCAGCTGTTTGCTGACACTCACATTCCCTGCTGTATTCATCACTGATTTGATCTCTCTCTTACAGGCTTTGGAAGACTTCATCTGAATGTAGGCTCTCACTTTGTACTGGAAAAGAAACAGTTACAATCAGATATCCAGGAAAATGAAGTCTAAGCTGTTGTTCTGCAATGAGAAGAGCTCTTACTTGGTGGATTCTGGATTTGGCTGCTTCAATCATTGCAGCTACTTCTGCTCTCTGGCTGGCTCCTTCTTTGTATGAACTGTTGCTCTGCAAACAAACAGCACAAACAGCAAATAAATCCCTCTGACATCTCTAAACAGTTTATCAGACTCTGACTCAACTACACAACTAATTAACACTTTTCAAATTTGTAGTATTGTGGCATAGCTCAGATATTTTACTAACTTGTATGACAGTGTAAGTGGATTTCTGTAGTAATTATTTGGGTTGAGACTGAACTGAACTTTATTGGCATCAACAAAAACAAAACAGACTTATATAGATCCTGATCATTTATAGGACGGCTGTGGCTCAGTGGTTAGAGCGGTCGTCTTTCAATCAGAAGGTTGGTGGATTGATCCCGGCTTCCACCACCACATGTTGAAGAGTCCCTGGGAAAGACCCCATGTAGTCCCTGATTTACAGATCGGGTTGTGTGAATGGGTGAATGTAAAACTTGTAATGTAAAAGCAGGATATTTATCATTTACTTTTTTCACTGTGCCCTGAAGCAGCAAATACACTTCCTAACTGACTGCTGTTTTTATAAATATTAACCTGCACTTACTTCTGTTTTAAAATGTATTGCCCATCAACAGCAGGATTACAGCATCCTGTGTAATAGCATGTTTCAACCGGCCAACAATAACACAAACACATTAGCCCCTTTTATAAAAATGGTTCCATGATACCACAGCAAAGACAAGCCATCTCCATGTGGCTGAGCCAATCAGGTGCTGCCATAAGACAAGCTTAGGAAATAAATCCAGCATGGTGCAACCACAGGAGATTTGGTGTAGAGGTTTGTGGTGTTGATGTGGAACACCTGTTAATTGCATAGATCATCTGTCATTACTACATCACACCCTGTAGCTGTGGTGGCAGTTTACCCCACACAGATTATGGCAGCTCTGCAACTATAACCCAGACTTGGAGACATAACACCAATGAGCAGATTGAACACGTTACTGGTTCCTTTGCCTTTATTCAGACCAAGTGGAAAAGAAGGCATTTCTGTTTTTCACACTGACAGGATGGTGTGGAAGACTACCTCTCCTTTGCCGTTCTTGTTGCTTCCTTGTGCAGAGATTTTGTCCAGAACAGCCAGCAGGTGAAGAGCCTTCTCTGGCTGAAAGGTGAGCAGGTAGAGATCCACCAACAGGAAGCACACAGCCTGGGCAAATTTCTCTTCTAGAACAAATAACACAATGACATTACACTAAACAAGACAAGTACAATTATGAAATACAACAATTCATGACTACGAGTGAATTATGTTGAGTACTGAGATCTTAACGCTGGAGCAAGGCAGGAAAGTGGGGTCATACTAGGCTTGGGCCAGGTTCTGATTCTGATGGCAATACCTTAAAGGTCCCATATTATGAAAAATTCACTTTTTCTGGGATTTGGGGTGTTATTGTGCGTCTGTGGTGCTTAAACATGCATGCAAAGTTGGAAAAAATCCATCCCTGCTGTTTTAAGTAGGTGTGGGGGAAGGGGGGTTGTTGTGCTCTGAGGCGGTTCACACCCCTCCGAGCACTTTCTCCACCCACCAGGTACAGCAGTAACTTCCTCGGACACCCGCAATTCTGTTACCGATTGGACACCACTGGTTCAGATAATGAAACTCACCACTCAAAATGTTCTGTTGTTGTTTGCTGCTCAGAAGAACACAAAACACTTCATCAGGTCCCAGTTGAAGAGGACAGAAGAGCAGCATGGGTTGAACTTATTTCTGATGTCCCTGCTACCGTTCACAAACGACTGGAGCCGAGCTGTTGCTAACGAAGAGCTAACACCGTTACCGGAGCAGAGCTGCTGCTAATGAAAAGCTAACACCATTTGAACAATGTATGCAGACCTGCCAACCTTGTCAAAAAAATTTTGAGTACCACTTGGGTTATGTACTACTGTAGGTGTGTTTTGAGAGCAAATATTCACATGGGGCTAATATTTTTAACCACCCCATTTTTTTTACTATATTTAATACGAAGCAAGACTAAAAGCATTTCACTTGATATAATACTGTGTATGTGACAAATAAAATTTGAATAAAAATGTATATTATATGATAAATTGTACCAAAATGTACCAAAAGCTACTTGATAGCACTATATGTGAATGTCTCTTATATACAGTTTCATAAATGTTGCAAACATGTTCCATAATTCCTGGGGGGCTTATGGTTTTGGCCTCAACTGCAGGTTTAACCTACAGCCCTGTAAGCTCAGATAAGTCCTTGTTGTGTCCAGATTAAAGGTACAGCAAGTAAGAATTTTACAGTGAAACACTCAACAGTCTAATGTCCCACTGATGCTGAAAATAAAGTCACATTGTAACAGATCTGGATCTCAGTCAGCTGGGTGGTCTCTAGTTCCTGGTCCGGACCAGAATCATTATTTACACGTCCAGACTTCCTGGTTCCATAACGAATCACATGTGAGTCTGCAAGGCTGCCAAGTCTTCAACACAAGCAGCTGGAATTCTACAACGAGCAGCAGCATAAAGTAATAAACCACCACATCCTTCCTACTGATCAGCTGAACTGAACGTGATGGGGTGTTCAAACACACTGAGGAAAACTCAACGCTGAACAAATAGACCTTCAGACATTCCCAAAAATAGAACAAATACAAGAGAAATAAAACAAGGATCAACATCAGAACTGGCAACCCAACAGAAACATCGGGGAGGGGAGGGGTTCGAGTGGCTGAGAGCAGACAGGTTATTTTTCTATATGAACTGCAGAATTTGGATTTGACTAGGTCTAATTCTTACATACTGTACCTTTAAATAATTACTGAACTTTAGCAAAGGTTGCGCTAAGATCTATGATTTTGGTCTTTTTACAGAAAATGAAAAACTTGTTTCCTGAATATAAACAAGAGTAGGTCTTAAAAAGCAGCAAAACTCACCAAATGGTTCAAGAAACTGGTAGAGCTTTTCTCCTATGGAGATGGCCTCAGAGTACTGGCGCATGTGATAGTGAATGATGGCTTGATTGTAGTACAGCAAACAATTCTCAACATCATCCAACCCATCAATATCTTCTGCTGAGGTGTGAAGCTGAAACATAAAGAGTTCAAGCAGGAGATCAGAAAATCCAAACATGAGTGCTCCAGCTAAACATAAGTGAGCTGCAGTTACCCGGTTCTTCAGGGCCATCAGGGTTTGCTTGAGTGTCCCAGTAGTGCTTTGACCACTTCTGAAAAACTCAACTACAGCTTTATTCATGGCAATCTTGTATTCTTCTTTGTTGAGCTCCTGCAGAGCTTCCAGGTGTTTCAGAGACTCGTCATACCTCGCAGCCTGTGAAACACAGGTCAGGTGACCATGAAAAGAACAAGTGTCAGAATGTTGATCACCAGACACTATGGAGCCAATTATGTTTCAAAGGACAGCAAATTCACTTGTCAATAGGGCTGCCACAAACGACTAATTTAATTTCGATGAATCTACCGACTAATCAATTAGTCTAAATGATTATTTTGTTTAAGAAGAAAAACTATTTCATTTCAGCTCATTTAATTTTCTGTAAACATTACTATTCATTTCACAAAACAAATGAATGGATGCACAACCCTCCAAATAACAATGGCATCAGGGAACAAAGTGCTAAATTCACCATAAAAAATATGCACATGTTTATGCTAATAAAAATATCAAAGACAACTCATGAACACTGAACAAGAGGTAAACAAAGATACTGTTCACTTTCAGAATGAAAACAAGCATGGCAGAAGGCAGACATGAGGCTGAGGAGGAGCGTGGGTTTGGGGTTGAGTCATGAGTCTACGTACAGTCATGTGACTTCACCCCAGTCTGTAATATGCAGGGAGCAGCACTGCTAACATAGCGAATGTAGCTATGTTTAGCGAGTGTTTAGACTCCTTTACTCTTTCAAAAAAGCGACTAGTGACAAGGAAATCTTTTACCTCCATGATTGTTTTTTTTTTTTTTTAGTGGACGGGGAGGAAGGCTAAGCGTCAGTGTCACTGGGAAGGCCGTCATCTGAGTTGAGAGGAAGTCTGCGGAACCCCATCTACTAGTTTTGGAGATCTATGTTGTTTTGGTCCATTGAAACTTTATGCTTGATGATACAAACTAACATCGACAATATTCCCTAATCTACCTCATAGGTTAGATTGGCAGGACTACTTGTCAATCCATGCTGAACACAGAAAAGCTAGAAAATATTTTAAATATTGATAAAAGCAGAACAGAGTTAACCAAATAAATTAAGAGGAAAGTTCTGAGCCTAACAACATTGATGTCTAAAGAAAACAACAAAATATGTGTTTTACAAAACACACAAGTGATGAAAAACCTGATTTATGGTCATGACCCATGATCTCAACAATTCCCCCTGCCTCTGTAATAATACAGTCTGAGGGAGGCACAAGCCAGTGTCCTCCATATGCCGATCCCAAGCCTACATAAATGCAGTGGGTTTAGTAAGGAAGGGCATTTGACATAAAACGTATGCCAAATAAACAATAATGCCAGTCACAAGTCTGATTTCTATACTGTACCGGTCGAGACCTGAGTTAAAAACAACTTAACACTAGTGCTGTTAACCTGCAGGGTGCTGAAGGAAATTGGGCTGTGTGAGTGGAAGAAGGAGGAGAGGAGGAAGGCATGGTCGTAGACAGAGAGGAAAGGAAAGTCAAGAGTCTCGCACTGACTATAAGGACTTTGAATGTAAGGACTTTGAATGTAGGGACTATGACAGGAAAAGCTATAAAGCTGGGTGACATGATGCAGAGGACAGTGGAGATGCTGTGTCCAAGAAACCAGAAGGAAAGGTATCAAGACTAGGGCCCTCCTTTATTAATCGTTGGTAGAAACTGTCCTATATTCTATTCATATCATATCACAAATGAACGAACGAACAGATTTATTAAACAGGAAAAGATTACAACAATCGGGCGTGGCTCAGTTAAAAACCTTTTCAGCAGGTTCCTGTACCATGAAACATACAACCCAAAGACATTCCATTCAGCAAAACATAACAGTCATACAGTTAAACAGAATCAGGCTACAGCGAAAAACATCATCACAAGTTAAATCAGACATCTTAATGTTTACAGATAAAATTGTCCAGCAAATAAGGAGTGAAAATTCTTTTTAAAAAGGCACAACGTTGAGATTGACCTTATGTGACTTGGAATGTCATTCCAAGCTTTTGAAAACACATAAAAGAAAGACTGCTGGCCATAAGGGTTAAGTTCTTAAAAGCAGGGAGAGGCACCAGTCCATTAGTAACAGACCTAGTGGTATACTTAGGGGAAGATTTACATTTAGGGACCAGCAGGGAAAGATCTGGGGTCTCATTTCTAAAACATGGCGTAGAAACCCTACTAAAAGTGTACGTACGACCAAAACAAAAAGTTTGCATATGTCAAAAAGATTTCCGATTTATAAAACCACGTGTAAGCACAGTTCTAAGCAATTTCCCCTTTATAAATCACACTCTACCTGGAAGTGTGCGTACATGAATTTGGCTCATGTCCCGCCCTGAACACGCCCAAACCAGGACATATAAGGTCAATGCAAAGCAGGACATGAATATTGATACATATGAGGAAGACGGGAAATATCGCAACTAAACAAAAAAACAAAATTAAAGTGTTAGTGGATGAAGTGGAGAGGCTAGGAGAGACATTTTATTTGTTGAAAACAGCAGCGGTGTCACAAATAAAAGTAAAAACTACGAGTGGCAGCATCTGCAGTGCCGACTGTCAGTGCAGCTGACAGGACGGTGTACGGTCTTGTGTCAGAGAAGGAGGGCGACATCGACCTGACAGAAACAACTAATAAACCCGGTAAAACACCTTTTGTAATACGTGGCTACGTTAACAAATGTTAGCATGTTTTAAGGAGACAGACTAATATGTCGTCTCTTTTAAGCTCTTCCACACTCCACACTGGTGAGGATGTCGTCAGACTGTCCCCAGCACCAGTGCTGCCGGTGACCGTGGCGCATCCAGTGGTCGGGTTCTGACTGAAGCTGTGATACAGACACAGAGAGACTCCATCAGTGCTATTAATTCCATGATCAATAAATTAAAAGAAATAAAGAGTGTGTTTTGCGACATGATGACAGCTGTTGGGGCCTTAAATGATACATTAAAAAACATTAAATGAACCTTGTCGTTGTCATCTCAAACACTTCCTGTCGAGGAGGAGGAGATTCATTTTATGTATTTCTTTTAGTATTGAAAACAGTTTTTAGTAGAGCTACAGCTCACTACAAGCTACAATATACACTCCCCGGCCACTTTATTAGGTACACCTGTCCAACTGCTCGTTAACACTTAATTTCTAATCAGCCAATCACATGGCGGCAACTCAGTGCATTTAGGCATGTACACATGGTCAAGACAATCTCCTGCAGTTCAAACCGAGCATCAATATGGGGAAGAAAGGTGATTTGAGTGATTTTGAACGTGGCATGGTTGTTGGTGCCAGAATGGCTGGTCTGAGTATTTCAGAAACTGCTGATCTACTGGGATTTTCACGCACAACCATCTCTAGGGTTTACAGAGAATGGTCCGAAAAAGAAAAAATATCCAGTGAGCGGCAGTTCTGTGGGCGGAAATGCCTTGTTGATGCCAGAGGTCAGAGGAGAATGGCCAGACTGGTTCGAGCTGATAGAAAGGCAACAGTGACTCAAATAACCACTCGTTACAACCAAGGTAGGCAGAAGAGCATCTCTGAACGCACAGTACGTCCAACTTTGAGGCAGATGGGCTACAGCAGCAGAAGACCACGCCGGGTGCCACTCCTTTCAGCTAAGAACAGGAAACTGAGGCTACAATTTGCACAAGCTCATCGAAATTGGACAATAGAAGATTGGAAAAACGTTGCCTGGTCTGATGAGTCTCGATTTCTGCTGCGACATTCGGATGGTAGGGTCAGAATTTGGCGTCAACAACATGAAAGCATGGATCCATCCTGCCTTGTATCAACGGTTCAGGCTGGTGGTGGTGGTGTAATGGTGTGGGGAATATATTTTCTTGGCACTCTTTGGGCCCCTTGGTACCAATTGAGCATCGTTACAACGCCACAGCCTACCTGAGTATTGTTGCTGACCATGTCCATCCCTTTATGACCACAATGTACCCAACTTCTGATGGCTACTTTCAGCAGGATAATGCGCCATGTCATAAAGCTGGAATCATCTCGGACTGGTTTCTTGAACATGACAATGAGTTCACTGTACTCAAATGGCCTCCACAGTCACCAGATCTCAATCCAATAGAGCATCTTTGGGATGTGGTGGAACGGGAGATTCGCATCATGGATGTGCAGCCGACAAATCTGCGCCAACTGTGTGATGCCATCATGTCAATATGGACCAAACTCTCTGAAGAATTCTTCCAGCACCTTGTTGAATCTATGCCACGAAGAATTGAGGCAGTTCTGAAGGCAAAAGGGGGTCCAACCCGTTACTAGCATGGTGTACCTAATAAAGTGGCCGGTGAGTGTAGATATCATTGCTGTTCTGAATGTTTATAATAACATGAATCTATAATATTTGGTATGAGGTGAAATGACGTGTGTGAGAGGAGTAACATGCAGTCTGACTGCAGTTCACCACTTCAACAACTGCGTCGTTGATTCCCCTCGTCTCCAAAATATCCGTACGCACGGGTCAGAGTTGGCATACAGGTGCACACGTTTTCAAGTCAAGTTCGTTTTTTATAAATCCCAACTTTTGCTTTGAAAGTGGCGTACGCTACTTTCAGGCCCCATTATGTGCGTACGCAAAATTTATAAATGAGACCCCAGTGAATGAAGCATTATGAGTAAGTTGATCATAGAAATTGATACCTAGATTCAGGATATAAGTCTTGAAAGGAAGTGCATTAGATTGCGATGGTGGGACCTGCTTTGCATCTTGTTATGAATCCTAAAGGCTCTATTGTAAAGTTTAGACACTGGCTGAAGAGCATCATCAGAGGTGAGGGACCAAATTGGAAGACAATACGATAAGGCAGATAGTAGTACCTTTGCCCCTTCGTGAGGCTGACACTGTTGATTCTTTTAAAAGGCAGCTGAAGACACTTATTTGGGCGAGCTTTTGGTTGACTGGACTTTTGGCGTGATTATTATTCTTTTTATCTTTTTACTGTTTATGCTGTTTTATTGAATTAATTGTGAAGCACTTTGTGATTTTTATCTGTGAAAGGTGCTATATAAATAAAGTTTATTATTATTATTATTATTATTATTATAGTATTATGGCACGAAGATACATTTTCGAAACAGAACTAGATAAATAGGGCCTAATTTAGTTGTATACAAAAAGCTTCTGACTCAGCTTTCGAGTTAAAGGTTGAATATGTTGACGGTAAGATGGAAATCAAAGAAGACTCCTAAGTACTTATAAGTAGAAACCTGTGTAATCTTGTGATTAGATAAAATTAAGGGATTAAGAACTGATAGTTGTTTCCAAGATGTCCGAGATGAGTGAAAATACATACCTTCAGTCTTTTTAAGATTTAAAGCTGTAGTGCGTAACTTTTACATGTCCGTGAATGTCCGTTTCAGCCAAGCCACTATTAGAGGAGATGACACAATGCAGATTAAGCCGATCGGCTCCTCAAACATCTCACTGTATTTTTCAAATAAATCATTTTTACTTTGCGTGTCGACCGGCGACATTCCCGCGCTGGCGCACAGGAAATTACGTCTTTTACATCACAACAAGAAGGGAGGGGGAGGACGAGTGGAGAGTCTCGTAGCAGGAGATCATTCACTAACCTGTCAGTTACAAATTAACAGGCACCTTGTCTCCCGTTTGTAATAAGCTATTTGCGTTTCTGCGGAAAATAAATAAAAAAATACAATAATTACCTCTTCCGAAGAGTCCATCTTTTTTCAACAGCTGTCCTTATTCAAACAGAATAAAAATGTTGTGGAATCGCGAATCACAGCGGCAGAGGGATAGCGGTTGGGGGAAGGGGGGTGGGGGGGGGGGGGGGGGGGGGGGGG
>SSNP01000403.1:52375-99875 GCA_006937955.1 Pachypanchax playfairii | reverse complement strand
GACTTTCAGAATTTCGGTTCCATATTCTACCACTAGATGCTGTGCGTAAGTACGACCAGAGCTGTACTTATATTTAGGAACATTTCTATGCACAAGTACAAATTGATAAATACCACACAATTCATAATGTTGTTCCAACACACTAAATAAGTCAAGGAAAAGGAAGTAGAGTAGAAGAGGTAATCATTGTGGACCATGAAGTACCAAAGTTAAGTTAAGATAAGTTAGGAGGGCAGTGAAGAGGATGAGGAGTGGAAAGATATGGAAAGCCAGAACTTACACTGACGCACAAATTACATGTGTATTTTACGCACAAAATGCGCGTAAAGTACGCATTGTTGACGCGCAAAATACACGCAAACAAGGCGCTTCAAGATTAAAGATGTATTGAACGCAAAGACAACACGTAAACAACACGTAATCAAAGCGTAAACAACACTTCAAGAGCTTCATTATGTCTCTGTAGATCTAGAAAAAGCATCTGACAGGGTACCGAGAGAGGAACTGTGGTTCTGTATGAAGAAGTCAAGAGTAGCAGAGAAATATATTAGAGTGGTGCAGGACATGTATGACAACTGACATGTGCTGTAGGTGTGACAGAGGAGTTCAACATAGATGTGGAACTGCATCAAGGATCATCCTAGAGCCCCTTCTTTTTTTTTTTTTTTTTGCAACAGCTCAGCTAAAGAGAACCAGAGGAGATTCCTGTCAGTACATCATGCTGTATCTGATATTCCTTTGGAGTCTCATTGTACTCTTGCATTAAAACTTGCATCATGGCTGCAGTCTTTTTTTTTTAAACATGAATTTAAACACCAAAGAGAAAGACAACCCATTGCCATGTTGAAAGAAATAAAGTATCTTTCAACAGGAGACAGAGGAGACAAGAAGAGAAAAAGAGAGAGAGGAGAAAGAATAGAGAAAAAATCTGATTAAATATATAGAGAAAACACAAAGTATCTGCTTCAACACCTGCAGAGACACAAAAACAAGAACAGAGAGAACACGGTAACAGCAAACATTTATGCTAAAAGAAAAGAAAAAAAGGATAATTTAACATAAACACACACCTAACTGACCTTTTTAAGTGATGTCATAGCCAGATTTAATATGTGCAAACACCTGAGTGGACTACTCAGTGAACACCTGAGTGCAGTGACGCGCTTGTTGAAGAAATTCAACATTGAATATTTAAAAAAAAAAAAAAAAAAAAAACCTCAGCTACATCCCACAGGCCCTGAAGCGGACCACGAGAGAGACTGAGCCCAGGGACACCCAAGGACCTCCCAGAGGCAGAGGAGTACCCGGAAGAACAGCACAGGGCGAACCACGACTCCACCAGACAAGAGCAGCAATAACCACCAGACCAGCCGCCCCACAACCACAGTGCAGAGGACTCCAGGGGGCCGTAGTGACGAGCCCATAGGCCCCGCCGGCAACCAGCCACACCTGGGAAGACATGGATCAGGAGATTCCAGGGCTCCCGGCTCCCAACAGGCACCCAACCCATCCAGGAGGGACCAGGCCCCGTCAAGCAGCCGCTGGGAGTGAGCCAGCACATACCCAGGAGCCAAGCCCCGAACCCCAAGGGCCACCAACGTGCCACTCAGCCGGGGCGCCACCCAGAAGGGGCAGCCCAGCAGGGCCCCTTCTTGATGCTATGGTGATGGACAAACTGACAGATGAGGTCAATCAAGAATCTCCATGGACCATGATGTTTGCAGATGTTATCTGTAGTGAGAGCAGATGGAGGTACACTGGAAAGAAGAGAGTCCAAGATTAGCTGCAGCAAGACAGAGTCCATGTGTGTGAATGAGAGGGACACAAGTGGGACAGTGAAGCTGCAGGCAGCAGCGCTAAAGATGGAGGACTTCAAGTACTTTGAATCAACAGTCCGAAACAACCAAAAGTCTGGAAAAGAGAAGAAACATGTGCTAGCAGGTTGGAACGAGTGGAAGAAAGTATCAGGACTGATGTGGGACAAAAGAGTATCAGCAAGAATGACAGGAAAGGTGGACAGTGGTGAGACCAGCAATGTTGTCTGGTTTGGAGACGGCACCACTGAGGAAGGGACAGGACACACATCTCAACGTAGTAGAAATGAAAATGTTGAGGTTCTTTTGGCGGGATGAGGATGGACAAGATCAGGAATGAGTCCATCAGAAGGATTGTCCACGTCGAGTGTGATCCACACCATGTCATCAAGCTCTGCTTCTGGCTTACCAGACTCTAACACACACAGCTCCTACTTACCTTCACTCCTTCATCCAAACCTACATTCCCACGCGTCAGCTACGCTCAGCCGCTGAAAGACGCCTAGCGCTTCCACCACAACGTGGCATGAGATCATGTTCCAAACTCTTCTCCTCTGTTGTCCCCCGATGGTGGAATGACCTACCAAACTCGGTCCGATCCTCAGAGTCTGCAGCTACTTTTAAGAGCAGACTTAAGACTCACCTCTTTAAAGAACACTTTCAGTCTTAATGTAGGATTAATTTATGATTTATGATAGTGATTTGGGAGTTTATCTCTACAAAAAAAAAAAAATTGATACACTTGATGTATCAGCGTCGGAATTAACCTGGACTCCAAACAGTCCGCCTCCTTATATTGTTTCCTTCTCTTTGATTTCTTGCTTGTATGTTCTCTCAATGTAAGTCGCTTTGGATAAAAGCGTCTGCTAAATGACAGTAGTAGTAGTAGTAGTAGTAGTAGTAGTAGTAGTCATCAAACAACACAGTGACTACCTGGAGCCCTATATATAGGCCCACTGACTGATTACAAGATTGTAAACACCTGTGACGCTAATTAGTAGACACACCTTGAATTTAGTGTGAACACTAAACATCTGACTGTCAAACAACACACTAGCTACGTTTACATGGGCACATTTAATCAGAATAAACGCCCAATCGGATAAAAAATACGTCATGTAAACATGTCAATCAGAATGTTTTGATCCGATGCAGCCTGATCCGAAAGAAATTTACTTCCGATCGAGAGGGGTGGTTTTGTCCGATCTTCATTCAGATAGACGTGCATGTATACACCCATTCAGAATGAAAGGGTGAAAAAAGCCCACTGCGCATGCGTACAACTTCAGCGTGACGTCTTTCTGCTTTCGCAGACTCAAGTAGAAAACATAGCGGGAGGTAAACAGAAGTGGTCTGCTGGTACAGTCATCCTGTCATCCTGCTCTCCTCTCCTGTGGTGGAGGAGCAGTAGTAATATGTATTCAGCCTCTAGTTTGGTTAATGCGACCAGTAAAAACCCAAACATAAAGGTAATCACCTGCAGAAGGTCCATATTGGGGATAACGTGAGTCAGATCGAGCACACGATGGGGCGGGAAAGACGTGCAGAAAGGACGGAGTTTGTTTACTTTTTTTTCTTCCCCCTGAAAGACAACTCGCTGTGCGCATGCTCAACTCATTTAACCTGATTGAGTGCTTGGTGCATGTGTACTCATGGCATGATCAGATCATTTCAGTTAGTGTCCATGTAAACAGGGATTTGGGAATTCAGATCCACCAAGATTTTAATCAGATTGGGGAAATTTGGCGCATGTAAACGTAGCTACTGATAGCTTTCAGAAATACCACATGCTGAACTTTGTTTTTCTTAGTAAAGTACAAATAAGTAAGAAAATAAGAGAAATCCCCAGTTTTTCTTCCAAAATGCAGCTGGACTTATTCTCCTGACTCTGAAGATATTCTACCTTTCATCCAATAGACTTCTTCAGTTCTGACACTGATTGGAAGTTTCAGGTATAAGTCATAGGAACAGCGTAGGTGAAGACACAAGGATCACTGACACACCTATCCATCCTGAGAATTGCTTTCTGAATCACAGAGATACTTCTGTGGTCAGCTAACATCCTTTCAGCATCCTCTCAAACACAGCGTGCCTAGGGCATTGCTTCCAAAGTGCAAGGCAACAAGTTGGTGTCAATGCCAGAAAGTTGACACAGTAATTCTGACCTGTTATTGAGGTATTTCCAGAATAGGCTGACAAGTGACATCACTGTAGACCAGGGGTTTCAAACTCCAGGCTTCGAGGGCCACTATCCTGCATGTTTTATATGTTGCCCTGTTTCAACACACCTGATTCAAATCCTCTGTATTTCAACAAGTCCTGCAGAAGCCTGTTAACGACTTGTTCATTTGAATCAGGTGTGTTGAAACAGGGAAACATCTAAAACATGCAGGATAGTGGCCCTCGAGGCCTGGAGTTTGACACCCCTGCTGTAGACCAACCAGGGTGATGCCAGCTGGTACTTTCCACAGATTACACTGTGTTTTTGTGTGACAAACACTACTCACAAAAAGTTAAAGATATTCTGTGAAATCTATAGAAAACAGAGTTCACTTTACAGTGATGTTACATCATGAAAGTAGAACATTTCAGAAGAAGCATGGCATGGTGACTTCATCATCTCAAACATGAAAAAAGTTCCAGTTGTTGAATAAACAACAACTAAACATGTCAGTGTCTCAGTAACGTGTCATGTGACCTTCAGCATCAATTACAGCTTGATGCTGTTCACAAGTCAACTTGTTGTCTGCTGAGGTGTGACATCACACCTCAGGTCCTTTTGGGGTTAAGAGTTACGAGTCTCTACATGGAGACCCAGCTGATCCAGGAGGGTTTCTATGGGATTCAGGTCTGGAGAAAGTCCAGATCCTTCTATTCCAGGTACCACAGTCTCCAGCAGCTGTTCCCTCACAATGAGACCTGGATGATCTGGATCCTTGAGGTCCATAAAGATGAAATGAGACCTGTGTTCATGCAGGGACTTGATGACTGGATTCATGATGTTATTCATATAGTTTGGTCTTGTCACTGTGACACCTGTCCCCACTGTGAGACTGTGATGCCTGCCCACACTCTGACCCCTATCCACAATGTGACGCCTGTCCTTTATGTTTCCAACATTGTTGATGTCCATATTTTCTGCTCAACATGAATCTACTTTCATCAGAGAACATCACTGAAGGACGTCCATTTCTATGTTGGTCTTGGTCACATGATGTGAACAGCATGATGAGGCTGTTTAAATACCAACTCTGATTGGTTCATGGGTCAAACAGCTGATCTGAATGTATCATTAAGCTTCTTGTTAGAAAATCAGTTGTATAAAAGGTTCTGAAAGACTTAACAGCTGGATTCAGGAGAAGTTTAGATAAGATCACATGAAGGTCACCAGGATTGAGTAAAGTTCATCCTGAAGTTTCACCTGAAACATGAATATCTAAGATTTTGTGAGTCATGTATGTTCACAACTTATCTTACAGTTGTCACAATATACACAACATTTTGTTTACAAATTACCTTTCAAGAAAAAAAAATATTATCTTCAGCTCGAACAGTAGGCTATATGAAAGAAAAAAAAAAACATTTACCATAAAAGCTTCATATGCACTTGCTGCGGTTTCCTTCTCTTGGTCCGTCATCCCGCTGGACGATGAGCTCTCATATTCACTTTGTTCTGCTCACAAAGAACAAGTCAAACATTCACACACGTTGTAATTTAAAGCTTTCTGCTGCCAAAACTCAGTCTAACGGACTCCAATGACACATAAACCGATCTGCCAAACGGCCCGAGTCCTATAAACAGACCCGATTCAGTGACTCAAACCAATATCCAGCTAGTACAGACGTTAAAACTCACCTGTGTTTTCGGACATTTCTAACGTTTACTGTTAAAATGAGATCGAACCGAACAGATTGAATCAAAAGGTTCGGAAATACTTAAACACACACACAATGAGACGCAGATACGCGTTTCCGCTCCAACAGCTTCTTTTTCCTGCTGACATCCAGTTTGATTATAATTTACTGCCACCCACTGGACTGGAGCACAAACTGCTACATAAATAAATAAATAAACAAACAGAAATAAATAATTAAAGAGGCCATTTCACACAAATTTCATGACTTTGTGGTTATTTCTTAAGTATTAACCAGTAATATGAAACATTTTATATCTAAAAAATGTCAGGAAACACTGATTAACAGACTTTTCAATCTGTCTGTGTCAAATTTTTGTGTCAAGGTTTCGTCAGGCTTCGGGCAGCAGCTCATTAATATTCATTATTCAAATTTGCTGGACTTGGATTGACTAACAAACTAGCCTATGAGAGTAAGGCATTCTGTTTCCTGCCCCGCTGTGCATGGCAACAGCTCGCACTCTCTTCCAGTTTGTTACGTCTCTATTTTAACAGCTTTTAGCTAGCAGCATGCTAGGTGTGGTTTCAACTGCAGGAGCTGATGAATACTAATGAACAAAGGAGTTGTGATGTAACAGATACAGGCCGTTAGAACTCGGTAGAACTCGGGTTTTATCACCACCTGCGTAGTTTGAGAGATAAAAACTGAAAGAGAAGTTGTTGACCTGTTTTCACCCACTATGAAGGTAAGAACACCTGTGGAGCTAAAATATTCAACAGAAACCTCAGAAAAACAGGTTTTAATAGAATGGCCTCTTTAAAGGTGGGATATGTAATATGAACAGCGTAACACAGCACAAAGCCTTCAGCCATCGTTAACCCCCCGCGCACAGTCCGATGCTGAGGTCGACCAATATTCCTCATCATTTTTCAAATGCATATTTTCCCCTTGTTATTCATTAATTTGTAAATGTTAAATTTACTAACTAAATATTTAGTTAGCAAGCTAGATATTTCATTTGAAGTTAAATGTTTATTTTAAAAACTAAATATTTAGTTTGCAAATTAAATATTTAGCTTAAAAGCTTTACTGTATTCCTGGGTTCTCTTGTGTTTGCTCAGTGTATTATTTATTTCAGTTATTGTTCTGTTGTGCTAACTGGCCCCGCCCCCAAAACAGCCATTGCCAATCACACAACCGTTACTATGTGAGCAGATCCAACAAAACATTAACGCTAAGCAAGATGGTGAAGAGGTGTGCCCACATCTACTAACAACTAACTAAATGTCAGGGGTAGCTTGGTGCTGCTTGGAGCTCTCAAGGGGTGACGCGGTCCACCCGCGGATGAGTGTGAGCCGGCTCAGGATTGCCGCTGGCTCTCAACAAATGGCAAGGCCGAGCTTTGGAGGTGCTGGCAGCTGGGACTGCTCGCTGGCTGTGAGGGAGGCAGGCTGCTAGCGGATGGACGCCACTTGGCAGAGCTGATCTGGAGAGAGAAAGGAGATTAAGGCTGGTTCGATTTGAAGGAAGTCACAAAGGTTTTGCTCCAAAAAAGGTCACTGACACGCATGGAAATACCTCTTCCAGTCATGTGGTGTTTCTCAATGTCAAAGAACCTTGGCTATTGAGACACTGCCTTAGTAGGCAAGGCATCTTGCTTTCCGAGGCAGTGCCTTGGTAGACGAGGCGTCTTGCTTACGAGGACACTGGAACAGACTTTACTCACGTGACTGTGGCTGCCCTCTCACGCACACTGTTTATGTCCCGCCCATCGTAGTAGCATAGTAGCGTAGCAGCATTCCTTCAGCCATGGAGCTAGAAATGTTAATAAAAATAACATAAAAATAAATGTGCAAGCAAGTTACCGGTACTACCTTCTAGCCACCAAAGCTGCAACTACTAAGCAAGTAACCAACCCTATAAGAAGTTTGGATCTAAAAAACATTTTATATAAAAGCCAGATAGCAACAATCAGTTACCTTACATTTAAACTGGAAATTAGCCTTTGAAGTAGCTGCTCCTCAACCGCCATTTTTTCAAAATACAGCAATGTATTCTGGGAAATGTGTGACCGAGGGAAGGCATCAAGGCACGTCCCATGTATCCTTGGTATGTTAGCTAAACAGCGGGCAAACCAAGTACAGATGCCTCCGTAGCACATGAACATTGGAATGAGCCTTGGCGGGTCCTGATGACATATCTTCTAGGCAACCGGGGCGGGACCAAGGCATCAAGGCAAGGTTCCTTGACATTGAGAAACACCCATGATAATCTGTCATGCTGGTCGTGTTTGTCGGACGTAGCAACAGTAACTAAGGGGGGCGGGACTCTGTGAAAGGTCAATTTCTTAGTCTCAGTTTTCTGATCACTCCTTGTGTTTCTCTCTTCCCTTTGTCATCAATCTCAGATTTTCCTGTGTGTACTAGTCCTGCCTGTTCACACCTATTTTCCATCCTGTTTGGTTTTCAGATTCCCGCATTTCCCTCATCTATCACTGCTCCTCTGCATATATAAAACCGTGGTTTCACTCACCTTTTGTCAAATCCTACTGTGTTCTCAGTGCTCCTTGTGCTCCTGTGTTCTGATCCTGGTTGTTGTAAGATGATTTTGTTGCTACATCATCTTTTATTTGCTTTATAACAAAGTGAGGAAAAAGCAGATACTTTTTCATGACAGTTTTACTTAAAAATGTTAAATGTCTGGAACATAAAAAGAACTGCAGAAGTCTTGTCTGCTTGCTCTCCCCCCCCATGCACACACACACACACCCACAAGTGTGTTTTGTTATCCTTATGGGGACCATCCATTGACTTCCATTGATTTTAGTAACTAGATTTATACCTAACCCAAACCCTTTTACTAACCTTAACCATTACTGATCTATAACTAACCCTAAGACTAACTAAAACTCTATTCACACCATACCTATAAACCTAACCCCTAACCCTAAAAAGGGGAGTCCCCCTCATGGGGACCAGGCTTCGGTCCCCACAAGAACCCTCGGACCCCAGAAAGATAGTAAAAGTCAGGAAACGGGTCCCCAGGAGGTCAGAAATACAAACACACACACACACACACACACACACACACACACACACACACACACACACACACACACACACACATTGACAACATGTTTATTAGAAAATAAAGAGAAGATGTGACATCTGATTCTGTTCCGTAACCAGAGACACCCATCGAGACACAGCTCAATAACAGGTATAAGTTAACACTATGTTTACTGTCCACAAACCACACAAAGCAGAGTTACTGTCATCTCTGACGTTGCTGCTTCACGGAAGTGGTGACAGCAGGCGGCTACATAGGGTGGAAGTGAAACTGTGACCTTCACTTCAGCAGACACTCTGACTCTTAGCAGTTAGAAATGGAAAAGTTTAAGACAGTTTTGAACATTGCCAACAAACAGACTAATTTTGGCTTTGGAGTGGTTGCCTTGATGACAGCTGGGGGAGAACATATCTTCTCCTCAGTTGCATTCAAGTGTCCATGTAATGAGCTGAATTTTTTCTATGGCATGGTGTTCCTTCTGGTTCCTGCATTGGCATTGTTGCTGCTAGGATACATTCTGAGTAAGAAGACATGGAAGCTGTTAACAGGTCTTTGGCATCATCGAACAAAGCTGTGCACCTGGAAACACCTGGCTGCCACCAGCATGGCCTTCTTTCAGATCAGCACTGCTGCAATGGTAGCACCATTCAGTTGGATTGCTGTGGCTCTGCTTAATGGGAATTATTATGAGTGTGCAATGACTGGTGCCAATGTAAGTGCTTACAACCAGCATGTGTGCAGAGAGAATACTGCGATGGACTGCGTGAAGAAGCTGCACAGGTTTCCGTGTGAGAAAGGACATGAGGAAATACTGCGAACTCTGAGGGCTCAGTCTCAGGTAAGCAGACTGTTAATGTGTCCCCACTCTGACACCCCATGACACAAAACAAAAGTCATCCTATTTTAAAAAAGAAAAATATAATTTACCTAAACTATCTGATAATCAGAGCAGAATGTCTTAGTGCAGAAAAATAAATACTGTTGTTCTAAAAAAAAAAAGCACCCGAGCTATGACGAGTGCTTATTATCCAGACTCACAGTCGAAGCTGTTCTCATTTGAAATTATGGCAGCAGTTCTGATTCACTGAGGGCTGACGCAGCACCTGAACACTTTTTGGACACACTTGTCTTTTCATTGTGTTACAACCCAACTAAGACAAAGAAAATGGGAAGTAATTTTAAACCAGTTGTTACTTTGGTCAACATAAGAGTGGATTTATAGCTCAATTGTTTTCAACAAAATAAAAAAAAAGTGTAATCAACAAACTTATTAACTCCAAAGCTTATCAGAGTAAAGTTCATGAAAAGCCATATAACCACAGAAAACAAATTAAACAAATGGTTTATAAAATACAAACAACTACTTAACTCCCACAAACTGGAGCAACTTACAAAGAGGTCCTTTACACAATATTTCAACAAAAGACAGTTTTTACCTTTACCTGGTGGGGGTAGCTGTAGCCTAATGGGGAAGGAGATCACCCTTTAGGAGGTTGGGGATCAATCCCCCGGTCCCGACAGAGGCTACATGTCGAAGTATCCTTGGGTAAGATACCGAACCCTGAAACTGTCCCCCAGGTGCTGTACAAATCGGCTGCCCTTTGCTCCTCACAGGCGAGGATGGGTTAAATGCAGAGAACTAATTTACCAAGGAGATCAATAAAGTATCAATTATTATAGTTAAATGATGAGTTCAGATATTTAGAAGTCAGTTTCTGATATGATAAATTAAAATAATGAGTGGTTCTTCAACTTTCCTAAGAAATATCTCAATTTCACCAAAACTAGTTTATTGGCAAATCCTAACACTAAGTCTGAAGTGAAAAGAATTAGAAGCATCAACCCTCAGCTCATATAACCTCTTCTTACAACCAAGGTCTGCAGAACACCATCTTGAAATACCAAACGCAGACAACTTTGAAGCAGATGATTTACAGCAGAAGAACACAGACCATGTGGAACTCTAAAGCAGATGATCTAAAGCCCTGGTCACAGAGGTTCTTATGAACAATATGTTTGTATAAATCTCCCAGTTCCTACAAAGTTTCAAGTTTATAAACTTTTGTGATCGCAGGCAAAGTTTCCTAAAGCACTTTTAGGAATTTGGTAGGTCTGCCATTCAATTTGCAAGAGCAGCTGCTCCATAACCCCACACAGTTCGTCTGCACAGGACTTAAAGAGCCTGGAGCTGATGCCATCTGGTCCAGCTGTTTGCCCTGGTCTTCCTCATTGCTTTTCTCACCTGGGCTGCTGTAAAGGAGACGGATAGGGAGGAGGCTCCATGATGGGGCTGAGTCCAGGGAGGTGTGAGGTGGTCTGAATGGGAGTGTCCAAGGTGTGAAGGACTGTGGCTGTGAGACTGTGACATCTGACTACACTGTGACACCTGTCCACCCTGTGACATTTGTCCCCACTGTAATACTGTTCTCCCCACTGTAACACCAGTCCACACTGTAGGAGCTGAGTTGAAAGGCAAAGCTCTCGATTTACTGGTCAATCTACGTTCCAACCCTCACCTATGGTCATGACCGAACACCTTGGAGCTTCAAATATAAGCAGAAGAGGCAAATAATATATTGCTGCGAGGGTTCGCAGCAAAGACATTTACAGGCTGCACTCTGTGATGTTGTTGAACGTTGTGCAACACACAGCAAACAACAACGATCAGAGCGGCCTGGTGCGTAAAGTTCCCCCCAATGCAGTCCAAACACCAACACCTGCTTTTCAGGATGAGGTGTACTCCAAAATGTTACTCGTGCGTTGGTGGGCCAGATTATATTGATGTTACTTCCCAGCAGTCGGGTTGAGTGCAGGGGATAAAGAGGGTCTGCTCCATCACCTTATGAATAGATCTTTGATTCATTAGATCCATAAATGTGTGGAATGATATTTACAGCATGAATAACGTAACACACACACCCAGATCCATCTCCATATTCACCATCTCTCAACCTGGTAAATATAACACTGTTCATCAGGATGAAACAATCATGAGTCTGGATCATTTACCACAACGTTTACATCACAAGTGTTTGGAAAATTAATGTATCTGCTCACGTAACACTGGGTTCAAAACCTGTAACACACACTGGACAGTCTACCCAGGGAGACGCAGCACTAACTACCACAGTGTGATGGAATGATCCAGATGTCTGTCTGTGTCTCCTCGCAACAATCACTGCAGTCATTTTTGCGCCGAGTTAAGATGCTTTTCAAAAGCAGTAAAAATACGCGCAAAATTAGAAGCTGCAAACATGCAGGTTTCATAAATCACTCTGTGCCTGGAACGTCACTTATTTACATGTTCTCCTCCCAATATTTAGCGTCTTCTGACAGAAACACCCACATTGAATATTATTCAAGGGCAAAGGCACAAAAAATGACTTTGTGCGTCTAGCGGCAGGCTTAACATGCGCAGTTTTGCCTGCGCGTCAGTAAATGAGCGGGCGGCGTAGTCTAGCAGAAGGGCGATCGCCCTTCATTCAAAAGATGGCGGGCTCGATCCCCGGTACCAGCAAGCTACGTCGAAGTATCCTTGGGCAAGATACTGAACCCGCCGCTGCCTCGGGGAGGCCGTAGTCTGTCGGGAAGGAGGTCACCCTCTGATTGGGAAACCGGAGCTTGATCCAGTGTTCCGGCAAGAGGCTACGTGTCGAAGTACCCTTGGGCAAGATACTGAACCCTGCAACGGCCCCGCGGGCGCTGTTCAAGATGGCTGCTCTCTGCTCCTCACCTTATGGTGAGGATGGGGCAAACGCAGAGACAAATTTCCCCACAAGGGATTAATATAGGCAGTAAAATAACATAAAAAATAAGTCACCTGCTGCTTGTTTTTGCGGCCGCTGAGCGGTTTGCGCCTGTTTTAACAACCCCAAACCTTAGATAAATCAGGCCCTGAGTGCTTTAACATATCATCATTCTTATTTTACTTTAACATTTTCTCTTATTTATCTCTTATCATTTTAGTTGTAAAACAGAAGTGCTGATGCTGGTGATGACAGTTATAACTTTTGTGTGTTGTTGGTGACTGCAGATTCTGGGTTGGCTCATTATTGCCTTCATCATGTTGTCCAGCCTACTGCTCATCTGTGTGGCTCGGTGCACATCCCCCATCAGCTATCTACAGCTTAAGTTCTGGAGAGCGTATGCTCAAGAGGAAAGTGATCTTATGGATTCATACACCAATAAACATGCCAAAGATCTTGCTGAGAGGAACCTTAAGAGCTTTTTCAACCAGACAGCACCTGAACACATCTCCACCCCAACTAACAAAGACTGGGAGAGGATCTCCTCGCTTTATAAGTTTAGCACCAAAGACCAGTACTACAGCACTTTGCACCGATACGTGGAGACAAACTCAGAGAGTGACAGTGGGATGCGGATGCTTTCTCTGAAGTCAAATGAGCCAGCTGACAACCCTGCTGTACTTAACTTTGTGGATGGTGGAATTGTGTCAATGTGAAGAGGATATTCAGCATCAAAGTGCCTTTTAGGTAAGAGAATATTTATCATTTAATTTTCCTTCCATTCTATTCTGTCCTGTCCTGTCCTTTCCTTTCCTGTCCTGTCCTGTCCTGTCCTGTCCTGTCCTGTCCTGTCCTGTCCTGTCCTGTCCTGTCCTTTCCTGTCCTGTCCTGTCCTGTCCTGTCCTGTCCTGTCCTGTCCTGTCGTCTATCCTATCATCATGAAAACTAGTTGAATCTTTCAAACTCAATTTAAAGAAAAGCAAAGATAGGCAAAGCAGGTGAAGTGTCTTGCTCAAATACACAATGGCAGAGGAATTTGGATGGAGCAGGATTTAAACCAGCAGCCCTGTGATTACTGGATAACCTGCTGTACCTCCTGAGCTGCTGCCAGAATGTTGCTGTTGAAAATAACAGAACTACATTAAATGTTGTACTATAATACCTGAGCCACACCTGCCTGAAGCTCATTAATGCACAGACTTGTTTTTGTAACAGGGTTCTGTTGTGACTAGCTGATAAAAAAGGCTAAATGTAAAGTGCTCAGCATTCTGCAGCTAATGAAGTATCATTGTGATGTTAATATGTTTAGTTGTTTGAATGTTTTAAATTCTAACTTTCCAATTCAGTGAAATTATTATATGTTACCTGTATGTCTTTGTACATAGCACAGTCCTTGGAGGGTAGACAGGTGAGCACATTTTAAAGCCAGCACTGTTGGCTGATTGACATGTTCAACAGGAAACACGCAACCTACCATTGGTTTCTGCAACCATTTCCTGAACACTGCTGGTGGATTTTCTTTCCCCAGATGCACACATAAAACATGTACAGGTGGTAAAAACCAGATTTATATGCAACCTTTGTAACAAGTGATGCACAGCAACATTCATTATGCAGAAAACCCAGATGAGAGGAGGAGTTTGGTCTCACTCATAAAGAGAATATGTGTTGGGTGAGATAGCCTGCAGTCTGAATGGTTCTATGGGACTGGAACAGAAAGCCACAATGAGGACATGGACACTTCCCCCTGGAGCTCTTGCTGACGCCAGTGGTATGTTTTACATGTTCAGTCATGTTTTGTCAGAGTTGTCTTGTGTTTGGTGTGAGTGATCATGTTGTTAAGAAACTCCTATTTCAGTTTGTTTTTCTTAAGTGTAAGTGCAACAGAGACTTGTATCATGGAGGATAAAGATGAAAGCTGGACTACCTGAAGGAGGAGCCTGATGTAAAAACAGGCAGCCAAAGGGAGGGGCCCAAATGGGCTTGGCAGATGAGTTCTTCTTTTGTTTGACAAACAGGAAAAACTGCAGCAAACTACTTCTCTGTTTAGTTGTGTTTCACTAGTGGAACGTTTGAAAGATCTCCTAAAGCACCATGGATAACTTCCAGACTGTCCTGCGCTTCTTTATGAACCAGAAAGCCACTATTGGTTACAGTTTTATGGCTCTTCTGACTATAGGTGGCGAGCGGATTTTCACAATGGTCTCTTTTCAGTGCCCATGCAACCATGATCAGAACTTCTCATATGGGCTGACTTTTCTGCTGGGCCCGGCTGCAGTGCTCATGGTTTTTGGTCTTTTCTTCAGCACCAGGTTGTGGAGACTTTACACTGGGTGTTGCCTTAATCCCATGAAGCTTTGTCCTCGTGGGAACTTCTGCGGCTGTTTCAGGGTCTTAATGAACATCATCTC
The DNA here is from genome assembly GCA_006937955.1 of Pachypanchax playfairii. Taxonomy (NCBI): domain Eukaryota; kingdom Metazoa; phylum Chordata; class Actinopteri; order Cyprinodontiformes; family Aplocheilidae; genus Pachypanchax; species Pachypanchax playfairii. The sequence continues at coordinate 84,980 of SSNP01000403.1, read as the reverse complement.
TGGAGCTTGTGTTGCTCCTGTTATGTGGCTGTGTGTGGCCCTGCTCAACGGCACCTTTTATGAGTGTGCCATCAGTGGCCTGAATGAAAACCTGGTGGTGGATCTGTTCTGTAAAAACAAAACACTGAAATGTCGGGAGGAACTTGCTCGAGTGCCCTGTGACCGATCCAAACTCTCCAGTGATGAGCGCATGGAATTGCTGCTGATGTTCAGAGCGCAGTCACAAGTAAGAAACTCTAAATCTGACTTTATAGGCTGCAGTAAACTAAGACAACTGCAAAACCAGTTTATTCTGTTCTATGAAACTGAATAAATGTCATTTTGATGCCTGAAGACATATCCACGGTTTGGAACTTACTATAAAAATATCATCATAAACATTTAAAGGAGTCATAAACCGAAATTTGCACTTTTCCACAAGGAAATATTTATATTATGGTTTCCTAATGTTTTTACACTAGTGGACCGTATGTTCACTCCTGGCTTCTTCAACCACCCCACGTGCACCCCACGTGCACGCGTACTCAAGCGCAAGTATTTAATTTCCCCCCTGTCTTGACGTCAAACCAACAGGATGTGTTATATTTGGGCACGGCAGGCCAATGCTATTGCATTTTCAGTCCAACAAAATCCTCCATCTTGAACAGCAGAACCAGAACCAGGATGAGTTCTGCTTGGACCCACTGGGGTCTGAGAAGATAATCAAATCAAATTTATTTATAAAGTATATTTAAAAACATGTTGCACATAGAAATATAAAAATATTAACAAAACAAATGCATAAATATATTAAAAATATATTTAATTAAAAAAACAAATTAAATAAATTAATAAACGATTAAAAGCATTAAAGGTGCAATAATATATCTAACAACATAATACTTCCATGGGGTGTTTAGAGGGGTGCAGAATGAAAATAAACTAATAATTTATTAATTTAAAAATTATATTTGAAGTAAAATATAATAATTTATTCTGACGTGCACCACATTGATATTATGTTTACATCTACCAGCCAATAGCTGGCAGAGCTGCGGGCACCATTGTGGGTTGCCTAATACAGTGAATAGTCTGACACTGTGCAGGGGGGGCGGAGTCAGCGGGTCAAGAAGCTGCTTCCGAGTGCAGGGATTTTGTTGTCCATCTTGGGGGAGGAGAGGATCGGGGACCAGAGGGGGTTTGTGTGAGGAATTTTAGTGGCATCGGAGTGCACATGGAGGGTCACGAGCCCAGCACCCCAACAGCTGGAGGCTTTGTTCTGTTGTTGTGGCTGCACCAGTGGCGGACTGGCACCAAAAAGAGGCCCTATAGCAATTTTGGCAGAGAAGCCACATTTGTCTTCTCAGGTCATTGGCAACCAGCAAAGAAATATAACATTACACATAAACAATACAACTGTCACAAAACATAATATAATAGCTGAACCAGAGCTTGAAAAATAAATGTTTCACCTTCATCTAGTTACAGTAGCGGGTTGCGCTATAATTTTCTGTTCTCTGCCACTCTATCAATCACATCATCTGAATCCAGTCTCATGAAGATCTCCTTCTCTGTTGCCATCAGGCTTCAGTGCCAAGAAGCTTCTTTCACATGCCACTTGTGCGCAGGACAAGGCCAACAAAAATTTGTAGGCCAACTGTATTTTGTGGTATGCATTTGAAAAAAACTTCAGCTGCTTCTGCTAACTAGATCAATTTCCTTCATGTCCTCCTGATTGCCGTCTACTTCCTCAGAGGTAAGAGACTGTGGGCCGGATTTATCAACATTCCAAGTAAAGAGCGCAAAATTACGTGCACTGCAAATGTTTTGCGCCAAGGTCGTGTTCCTAATTTGCGAGTGATCCACTAAGACTGACAATTATTAACCGGTGAAAAAACCAATATTCAAATGAGGAGTTTGACGGCGTTTTTCTCTTGCGGGCGCAAGAAAGTAACAGAAAATGAAAGTCGAGCCATTGGAGCTTTAGATATGAGGGAAGAGGCATAAAATATATTATTGAGCTGCAGCAAAGAGGCTCCACTCTGTGATGTTGTGTTACATACAGCAAACAACAGCAGGACAACCTTGGCTGGTGTGTAAAGTTTTCCTCCAGCGCGGTCCAAACACCAACACCTACTTATCAGGATGCAACGGGCTCCACAATGTTTCTAGTGTGTATGTGGACCAGATATCCATGTTCCCCCTCAGTAGTCTGGTTGAGTAGCTACAGGTGGAGGGGGTAAAGGGGGTCTGCTCCATGAATAGATCAGGAGCTGCTTTTAGATCCATAAATGTGTGGAATGATATTTACAGCATGAATAACGTAACACACACACCCAGATCCATGTCCATATTCACCATCTCTCAACCTGGTAAATATAACACTGTTCATCAGGATGAAACAATCATGAGTCTGGATCATTTACCACAACGTTTACATCACAAGTGTTTGGAAAATTAATGTATCTGCTCACGTAACACTGGGTTCAAAACCTGTAACACACACTGGACAGTCTACCCAGGGAGACGCAGCACTAACTACCACAGTGTGATGGAATGATCCAGATGTCTGTCTGTGTCTCCTCGCAACAATCACTGCAGTCATTTTTGCGCTGAGTTAAGATGCTTTTCAAAAGCAGTAAAAATACGCGCAAAATTAGAAGCTGCAAACATGCAGGTTTGATAAATCACTCTGTGCCTGGAACGTCACTTATTTACATGTTCTCCTCCCAATATTTAGCGTCTTCTGACAGAAACACCCACATTGAATATTAATCAAGGGGAAAAGCGCTAAAATGACTTTGCGCGGCTTGCTGCAGGTTTAACCGGTGCAGATTTGCCTGCACACCGTTAGTAAATCAACTGCTGCTTGTTTTTGCGGCCGCTGAGCGGTTTGCGCCTCTTTTAACAACTGCAGATCTTTGATAAATCAGGCCCCAAGAGTTTAACAGATGGATCACTGCAGTGCAGGATGTAATGCAGCTCCATGTTGACTGATTGCATCATCCACTGACCTGTTAGTCCCGTACACAAACTGTAGGGGGCAGACCTTGAGACAGGAAGGAGATGCACCATCTGCACCTGGAGCCTTCCTTTTTGTCTCCTGAAGAGCTGAAACACCTCGGTTTGGAAGGGGCAGTGTGAGGGGGGTTAGGAGGGGCAGTGGTGGAGGACAGTGGGTGATGTCCATACAGGTGGAAAGTGTGAAGGACGGCTTATCAAATCTGTAGTAGAACATTCAGCTCTTCTTTCCTGCAGACGGTGGGCTCCTGTAATTAACTTTTTTTTTCAGATCTAGCCATTGTAAATCAAATCCAAAATAATTTATTAGTCCCCGAAGGGATAAGCATTGTTTGTGGAAAAAAGATGATTGAGTTGATCAGAGTTCTTTGCTGCTCTGATTCCTTGTTCAGTATGTTTGTGGTCTGGTTGTACAGGAGTTTGGTCCCACAGCTGGAGACATTCTGTTTGAGCCGTTTCAGTTTGGGTTTGAACCGGGGTTTGATGTTGTATGTGTAGAAGGTTTTTGGGTGGCTGTAACCTTGCGGGATGGGAGATCACCTCTCATTCAAGGGACTGGGTTTCAATCCCTGGTGTGGGCAGGCTACATGTTGAAGTATCTTTGGGCAAAGATACTAAATCCGAAACTGCCCGGGGGCGGCTGTAGTCTTATCAGGAAAGAAGTCGTCCTCAGATTGGGAGACCAGAGCTTGATCCCGAGTCCCACCAGAGGTGAGCTGTTGAAATATCCTTGGGCAATTACTGAACACTGCAACTGCCCCCAGTTACTGTGCAAAATGGCTGCTCTCTGCTCCTCACCTCATGGTTAGAATGGGTCAAAAGCAGAACCAAATTCCTCCAGGCTTGCTACCCCCGCATGCACTCTGATGCTGTGAAAATTCTTCACCCAAACCCACTCTGGCCCCCAATCCTCTCCAGTTGCCCCTCCCATAAGAAGGACAACAAAATCTCCAGAGCTCCAAAGCAGCTGCTCTACCTGCCGACTCCACCACCATACACAGTACCAGCCTCCCTTTTATGGACTATATTCACATTAGGCAACCCACAATGATGCCCGCTACTCTACCCACTATTGGCTGGTAAATGTAAACGCCATGCCAACGCCGCCTGTAAAAATAAAAAATTTATTATGTTTTACTTCAAATACAATTGTTAAAGGAAATACTATACTTTCATTCTACACCCCTCTAAACATCAGTGGAGGCATTATTTTGTTAAAAATATTGCTTTTTCTGAAAATATTCCATATTCAACCCCAATTTCAAACTCTCTCTCTCTATTATGGTTTAGGATTTGTTGCTGTAAGTAGTGGGGTGGCCGTGGCTCAGGCGGTAGAGCGGGTTGTCTGGTAACTGAAGAGTCACCAGTTCGAATAGGCTCAGTCCAGAACATAATCGCTTTGCTGTTGTGTCCTTGGGCAAGACACCTCCTGCCTGTGGGGTAGAGGTCAGAGGGTCCAGTGGCACCTGGTAGCCTCACCTCTGTGTGTATGTGTTCTTACTTAAGAAATGCGTCTATACAAGTACACACCTTTTATCCAGTTTTTGTCACGTTCTGTGCTGTGAGGACTCGGGGCAGGACCCAAAGTGCAGGGAGACACGGGAGACTCAAAACTCATAAGTAATAATTTTAATCAAAATAAAGGGGCTGACAAGCAGCAAAACACTTACATGAAATGGAGGGCTCGGGAGGAGAAACACACGGCACGCAAGACAATACTCCGACACTTGAATAACACTGACACACCCTTTTTAAACTAACACAACACAAGAAGGCAATCAACACAAATGAAAAACACCTGGGGAAGAGAGGGAGATGGAAACGAGCAACAGCTGAGACACAAGGAGAACTGGGAGCACAGAATATAAACACAAACCAGAAAACACACAAGAAACACAGGAGGACAAGAAAAACAACAAAACTCTCACTCAGAACATAATCAGACATACACAGAACATGACTCCTGACAGTTTTGCTGCCTTGTCAGCTTTTTTGTTATTAAAAGTATTTATTTTATTTGAGTTCCCTGTAATTGCTTGCACTTGGGTCCAGCTTAAAACCCTCCACATAACATGTACACAAAATTTTAAACAGAAAAGTTGTGATTTTGTTCATGAAGTAATACTATACAATGTGATGTAGTAAGGATATGAAGTGTAAAGTCTAAAAATGTTCACTACCTAATAACAATTATAAATTTTGTATAACTACTTGACAGTGTGTTTTGTTTTGTTTTGAATATGTCTGCAGATTTTGGGCTGGAGTATTATCATCATTGCTGCTGTTGTTGGCCTCTTGGGTACTTGCTACAAGAACTGTCGTTCCAAAGTCAGCTATCTCCAACTTACATTTTGGAAGCGTTATATAGAGAAAGAGAAGGAGCGCTTTGATGCTTTGGCTGTGGAATATGCAACTAAACTAGCTGACAGGAACCTGAAAAGCTTCTTTGAGAACAAAAAACCTCCCCCTATGCCTTTCCCCAACTACAGAGCATGGGAGGAGATCTCTGCATACTATAGTTTTTCCAAAAGTGAACAGTTTTATAGTATTTTGCAGCGCTATGTAGAGAAGACGGACTGGGATTTCACACCAGAAGAACAACCTGTCATGGACACAGAGCACGGAATAGAGATGAGCTAAACAACATTTTATTAAAGAGGAAAACTGACATTTACTAACAACACAGATGTAAAACTCATAAGTACCTCTGTTTGTTTAGATCTGACTTAGAAAAACTGCTCCAGCTTTATGTTGTTGGTCACTGAAGACAGTGAAATCCATTTCATTTTGTACTTTTGTCTGTTAAATAAAGCTTCAAAGCAAATTACTTTTTTCTGTAAATGGTCTTTGTACAAATGTTTTATGCATTACACGTGTATAATTTATTTGTGTGGCTTTGGTGATTTTCCTGAGCTGTAAACATCTTGTGGGGATTGTACATTGAGACAGGTTACAACATAAATAACATACATTAGCATGTTTTTGGTCTGTTGGACTAAACATGTAACAGGAGTACTTTGTGTCTTCATAGTATGCACAGTATTTGGAGAGTCCAGAATCAGAATCAATTTATTGTCAAGTGTTGTGGAACAGTTCCATATGAATGAATCAGGCGAGTGAATTTTATAAAAAAAGATTTATTAAAGAATAAGATACGTTTTGAAAGACAAACTCCAACATTTTGGTACAACTTGGCAACCCTAACCCTATACAGTACCTTGCTAATATGAACCCAACTTAACTTTGGGTTTTGATTTGCTCAGCAGGATTTCTGTTATATTCTGTTACTATCATGTTTATACGTATTGTTGCTGCTGAATTTACGCGTGCCGATGACTTTGGGCCAGGCCCAGTCAAAGTCCAGGGCTGTTTTTTAGTCCCAGTCCGTCCCTGTAATGGGGTAACCTGAATTTCCGCTATACCAAGCATTATTTTGCACAATACAGGGAATCTGTCTTGAATAAATAATAAATCAAAGTTGTGATAGAGTGGGACACTCTGGGGCGGCTGTGGCTCAGTGGTCAGAGCGGTCGTCCTCCAACTTGAAGGTTGGATCGATCCCGGCTTCCACCGCCACATGTCGAAGTGTCCTTGGGCAAGACACTGAACCCCATGTTGCCCCCCGATCTGCGTATCGGGTTGTGTGAGTGTTAACCCCTCCCCTCTCCCCCCGGTTTACATATCGGGTTGTGTGAATGGGTGAATGTAAAACCTTGTAGTGTGAAAGTGCTTTGAGTGGTCTGAATGACTAGAAAACACTATACAAATACAGGACATTTACCATTTATCATTTATCTGAAGGGGAAGTTTTGGCTTGTCAGCTTCCTTTGACAGAGCTCCGGTCAGAGAGAAGGGCACGGAGAGATAATTTCCAAGCAAACTTTAATGAAGTGGAGGCATTTAGTTAAATGGTAAATGGTGTGCACTTGTATAGTGCTTTAATTAGGTGCTACGACCCCCAAAGCGCTTCACACTACAGTTTTTTTGTCATTCACCCATTCACACGGGAGAGGGGCGGGGCTAACACTCACACAACCCGATACGCAGATCGGACAACATGGGGTTCAGTGTCTTGCCCAAGGACACTTCGACATGTCGATCTACCAACCTTCAAGCTGGAGGACAACCGCTCTAACCACTGAGCCACAGTCGCCCCAGTTGTAGTTGTATGTGAGTGTAGTCTACTAATAAACAAACCCGACAAAAGTAGAATAACAACATAAGAACCAGTAATATCTACATCTCCAAAGCATTTACGCAATAACGCAAATGACTGTACAGTTCTCAAGAAACTGTAAGGTGCAAATGAGACAATGAGACAGTGGCCGAATTAAAATGATCATCCAAGAGAAAGATGCCATGATTAAAGGGTTGGAGTGCAGAATCAATGATTTGGAACAATATTTTTGTTCTCCTGCAATAACCTATACTCAAATCGCATAAACTGAAATTGTTGTCAGCTGCAGTGTGAGTGTGTGTGTGTGTTGTTGCTTACCTTCTCCTCCAGGGTGCGGTAGATCAGACGCTGGCAGGTGTGTTCCATCTTTATCAGCTAATCATGGCTTAAAAGTGAAGCAGCTATGAGAGACAGACGCCAGTTGGTTCCACTACTTGGTGTGGTAACACGGCCATAGATCTTATTTACATGTCTATTTCTAACCTCTGAATTCGTGCTTGCACTTACCTGACCTTCTCTCTGTCCAGAACGCCTTCCGGATCTCCTGTCCCACGTGCTGGACTGCAGCCCCAGGTCGTCCGAGTGGCTCAATCCCATGACGGTCTCCACACCACCTGCTCCAAGCGCTCACATACTCACCGGATCCCGCAGTGAATTTCTCCATATGTGTTATTACAGTATGAAAATGAACATACAGTAAAATTTTAACTAGTTTCCCCAAAACAAGAGTTGTAGTAAGACCAAGAGGAGATGGTTCACATGCTGTGAGTTTTGTGTCACTACAACATGTAATATAGTACTTAGTGAAAATTATACATGTTATTACAGTATTAAAGAATGAACCTACAATAAAATTTAAGCAATTTTTCCTTAAATATGAATTATAGTAAGATCAAGAGACATGGTTTAGTACTGTGTCTTGTGTAACACTACACCATGTGATGTTATAGTTTTGGTCCATTTTAGTAATAAAACATCATAAGATTGAAAACCCTTTATCCAAAGCAACATAGTAGCTGATAGAACAAACTAACGTTCACTGGCTTTTTTTGCAATCATACACCTTAAAAGGAGATTTTTCTAAGAATTGATTTTTTTAAGGATGTTTAAAAAATGTTTAGCATCAATTTCTTATCCAAGAAATGTAGTATAAAAAAACGTGAACAATTTTATTGACACATCTGTCCTAGGTGAAGCAATTGAATATTTCTCTGTCATTTTTTTTTTTCGGCGTTGCAATTTGTAGACGGTCCCTGCGCCTTAGCGCACCGGCAAGGCTCTGCATAGAGACCAATGCAATTCTCCCGGCTCGGAGGACGGCTCGTTTTGAAGAAATTACGGTTGTAGCTCGTAGCCCAGATTTCTGTGATCACACTGAGATGACGGTTTTGTAAACGCGATGCTCCGTTCAGAAGTTATTGACCCGGAAATGCCGAATCTGTTTCAAACTTTACCGAAGTTGTGCAGTGTTGGGTATAAAAACCCCAACATATGGTAAATAAAGTAGTTTTTATGGGTTTTTAACCCTTCATCAGTAAACAAGATGCTGTTATCAGTTTTTGGCAAGTAAAATGGTCATTTTTGGCCATTTCAGGAGTTTTTATGGTTATAGATAAGACTCAGTGTGTTGCAACAGTTACAATAACACCAACATATGATGATTAACATCATTTAGGTAAATCCATCCCTCTGTGAGTAAACAGGACACTCTAATCCTTTTTTGTCAAGTAAGATTGTTGTTCTTTTTGCCCATCTGGGAGTTTATGATCAGGACTGCTGAGTCTACAATTGAATCAACAATAAAGAAATAAATACATTTTGAGGCATATTTAGCCCTTCATAGTAAACAGGGTGTTATAATCACTTTTCGGCAAATGAACAATCACAATGTAATATTTACTAGCGATGTGTGTGTGTCCCGACAAAGCATCTTTACATTCAGGCGACATGCTGCGACCCTTATAAACGCCGAACCTTCAAACAACTTCTGACTCAAAAAACACGGTAAGTCTCTGGAGGAAAATTAGAAAATTAAAACGGACAGAAACATCATCACTGTGATTTTTAATGTCGATAATGTTTGGTTTGCAGAGTTTTAAGCTGCAGTTGTTGTGAGTAACGTCGAGAAATGCAGTTTCGTAGCCAGTGTGCGCTCCCGCGGCTGCTGAATCCGTTTTTGGCAATCGGTCACTTTATGGCACAACACCGGAATTTAAACCCTTTGCGCATGCGCAAACCATGGATCTGGTGGTGTGGAGCGACAGACCAAAAGTTCGAATCCTGAAATCATCGATCGTCAGTCTCGAGTCACGCGTAGCGTTTCAGTTTCAGCGGATCTGTGATGGTTTTGTCTAAGTTTAGATAACTCAAAATGACAGACTACGTTGAAGAGCAAAGAAATGAACTTGAAGCAATGGAATCCATCTATCCGGACTCTTTTACAGGTTTGAACTGCGCCAGAAACTACAGCTAGCTCACTGCTAGCAAGTAGTTTGTTGGCTGCATGTGACAGATGGAATTTATTATTGAATGTGTTCCGGATATGAATTAGTGATGCAAGAGTAGAGTTAGTGATTGTTGGGTTTATCCTTGTGTTCTGGAACTAAACGTCTGTCATTCTCTTCAACTTACCGAACAGAACCTCGAGTTCTTTCCTCGGTACTGGGAGGGAATTAGCTTGAACTAAACAGAAAGAATACTTGGATTATCAAAACGTATTATTATTATGTCTGTCAATCACAATGTCAAGGGGAAAATGCTGCTCCGTGTCTGTTGGGACATGAGCAGGTGTTACCTTGACAGCACTTTCACAGACAGTCAACATATTAGATCCATATGACATAACCATGCATGTGTTGGCAGTGCTCTCTGAAGACCCAACCAGCTTCACCATCACTGTAACATCAGATGCTGGCGAAAACCGGGAAAGTGAGTAAATCCTGCTTTATGCTTCACATCACCTGAGAACAGGTGCAGGTCTACAGGAGAGCTCTGGTTTCAAACTGCAGCCTATTTAGTGAATTCTTCAGTGTTTTATATTCTACAGCATGAACATGTTTTCTAATAAACTGAGTGCTCTGTTTTCTTATTGCAGCTGTTGAAGCAACAATAAAATTTACATTTGTAGCCAAATACCCAGATGAGCCCCCACTGTGGGAGATCCAGTCCCAGGAGAACCTGGAGGACAGAGACATGGAGGACATCCTCACCTTGCTGCAGCAGCAGGTCCGTCAGCTCAGCTGAGATCAAGCCTCACATCTTCACTGCTGTGCACATTCACACTTTTTCTTTGGGTAGATTAATAGTATTTAATTGGCTAATAAGAAAATGCAGCTCTTCACCCAAAAACATGACACTAGTTCCATTAATTATGTTCAAAATTATTCTTACAGACTGGTGTTAAATTTTGGCTACAGCTGTCGATTGTTGCAAAACTTTGTACTATATATCTCAACTAGTTAACTTCATGTAAACCCAAATAGTTAGTTAGCACAGCTGTTCTCTGCTGTTGTCATGGATGTGGATTTCTTTGTCACTGTTATTCTACAGCAATGAAAATAAGACTTCACTGATTTTATTAAACAGTCAGGAGAATAATGTCTCCAGACAGACTGGCAGTGATGCGGTCCCCTGGAGACTGAGTCCCCAGCCTGAGTGGCCTCTGAGTATCGTGGTTGAGTCCTGGGTTAGGGTTAGACCTAAACCCAGATGTGAGAGCCACGTTTCTGGAGTTTAACGACATGTTTTCTGGTGAAGTTGGGTTCTGCTAGAAACACAGACATTACTTTGACCATATGAAGAGGCCCATGAACCAGGCTCCAGTCTCTCAGGTCTCTCATTTGGAGGATCATCAGAGGACGTGTGGTGGGACATTCATCAAAATCAAGGGTTGAGGCAGCAGTCTGGAGTTTTTCCTCAGAAGGCACCACTGAGGCAGAAAGTTTTGTTGTACCTTTAAGTCCCGCCCCTCTGAATTTGTGATAGCAAAGCGTCGGCTGTAATACGTGCACGCGCGCCACTTTTGTTACAATGGACACTTCATGGGTTACAAGTTACATTTATACAATTTATGTTTATTTCAATTGTTTTGGTTGTAGTTCTTCAGGATACTTGTGCACACATGCTTGGTTGACTGACAGGTTTACTATGCGGATGTAGAACGCTGTTGGTTAGTGCTGGGCGGCGCTGAGTGAAAATTAAATGTGCCCTTATGGGTGGGGGGGTTGAGAAAGGGGAAAAATGATGTTTTTCCTACATTATATTACAGAACTTTTATGGAATTTTAAAAAATGATACATAAGTCTTGAAAAGGAGAAAACTCCGGATTGCAGCTTTAAAAGATGTGGCAAAAACAAAAAGAACAGGAAGAATGATGCAAAGACTTGAGAGAATACCTTAGGAAATGAAAATAAAGGTTCTGTATATCAGGATATAAGGAACATCCTCCTTTTGCTGAATCTACCCTTTGTTGGACAATAAAGGAATCATCTTCTCAATGGGACAATTTTCCTCCTGGGAGGGAAGTCCCAGTCCTCCTCATCTCCCTCAACAGCAATGCCTGTTATAAAACCACCTTCATCCTGCTCAGATTCATCTCCTTATAAAAGATCTGTTACATCTCCATTCACAAGTTTTATCTAACCTAGCTGCACTAACTTGTCTGATCGAACCAAAACAATCTTATACATGATGTTTCTGTCATTTTAGAGCTGCATCATTGACACATTCCAATCTCAATGTTTGAAACGTTTCAGACCAAGATGTTTAGGACATTCTACAGCAGAATGTATGAGACCTTCCAGATAAGGATGTATTAAGATGTTCCATATTAAAATGTTTGAGAAGTTCTAAAGCATAATGTTTGCTTTATGGAACATGGATAGGCTGCTTTGATTTAATCATTCTGTGTGGTAACTGTACAGGCAGAAGAGAACCTGGGGATGGTGATGATATTCACTCTGGTCACAGCTGTCCAGGAAAAGCTAAATGAGATTGTGGATGCGATGAAAAACAGGCAAGAAGAGGAAAGACTTCAGAAACAGATGGAGGCAGAAGAAGCAGAGAAGGTAATTATTTCCTCCTTACTTTTGGATGTACCGTAATAATGCTCAGCAGTTCCATGGAACGTCTTCTTGTGTATATTTAGGTAACATCTTCATCCGTCTCTCCATGTTGGTCTCAGTTTCAGTAAGTATGTCAGTTGCTGTAGAGATGAACATTGACTCTGTTTGACAGGTGGCCTTCCAGGGAACAGTGGTTACCATTGAAAACTTCCTGGCATGGAAAGCCAGGTTTGACTTGGAGATGACTGAGCTGAGAAGAAAAAAACAAAAAGAGGAGGAGCAAGCTGGAAAACCCAAAGTCACTGGTAAATCTTTTTGTGATCATACTTAAAGCTATAATCCAGAGTTTTTTTCTCAGAGGACGTCACTCAGGATTGACTATTGTCCAAACAATCGCTCTTAACACACCACACATGGCAGGAATATCAGTTAGGATTATATTAAGAGCCATCCTGATAATCGGGGCTTATTGGAAAGGGAAAATCGACCTGAAAATCCTGCTGTGTAAACCAGGCTTTACACATACACACAATCTGAAACTAAAACAGGTGTCCCCTTTTTCTTTCAGGTAAACAGCTATTTGAGAGTGATCATAACTTGGACACATCAGACATCCAGTTCCTTGAAGATGGTAAATGTTCTTTGTTTCTATATTCAAATCAGCTTATTTTAAAACAGCCATCCTTCACCATTTTTTCATTCAGATTTCCATCTTACGGGTTCTTTAACTGCAAAAACGGGTGAATTGCAGGATGCTGTATGTCCCGTCAGGCAGGCTTATCAAACAGAATATTAGGAAACATGGATGGACGCCAACCTAGTTATTAACAGTTAAATCTAAAAAAGGCAACTTTTTGTGAAAGGTGAAATGTTTTCAAGAAGCCATTTTTCACGAGTCCAGTTGCCATTTTTCAGAAAATCCTCTTGGATTGACATCAAATCTGACTTTATGGTAAATGTCCTGTATTTCTATAGTGTTTTCTAGTCATTCAGACTCAAAGCGCTTTCACACTACAAGTTTTACATTCACCCATTCACACAACCCGATATGTAAGCTGGGGGGAGAGGGGCTGGGCTAACACTCACACAACCCGATACGCAAATCACGGGGCAACATGAGGTTCAGTGCTGGTGGCCCAAGGACACTTCGACATGTGGTGGTGGAAGCTGGGATCGATCCACCAACCCTTCAAGTTGGAGGACGACCGCACTAACCACTGATGCGCCTGTCTACACATACACACTGAGTGATACATCTACACAGACGCACATGCATCTTCATGCTAGAAATGCACCTATCAGGATTTTGGGGGCCGATCACCAAAGGCAGTATCTGCCGGTGAATGTAAAACTTGTAATGTAAAAATGCTTTGAGTGGTCTGAATGACTAGAAAACACTATACAAATACATTTACTATTTAACCATTTACCATTTTACCACCATGAAAGTCTAGTTGGTGGTTTGAGGTCAGGTGGTACAGAACAGGTATAGAACATTATTTAATGATAGAACAGGTTATTTCCTTGTTAAGAGAGTTAAACATGTTTAACATGGTGACAGTCTGGAGGAAAAACTGTTTAGGTGTCTGGTGGTTTTGGTGTTCAGAGATCTGTAACACCGACCTGAGGGAGAAGAAGAGGTGGGGTCCTGGTGAGAAGGTTCCTGCTGATGCTGCTTGACCTTTACCTGACTCTGGAGGAGTCCAGGTCCTGGATGGTGGAGTCCAGGTCCTGGATGGAGGAGTCTAGGTCCTGGATGGAGGAGTCCAGGTCCTGGATGGAGGGCAGATCAGTACCACTGATTCTCTGTAGACCTTATAGTTCTCTGCAGTCTGTTTCTGATTGGTTGCTTAACCAAACCAGACTGTGATGGACCAGCAGAGGACGGACTCGATGATGGATCTGTTGAAGTTCACCAGCAGCTCCTGTAGCAGGATAAATTTCTTTTGCTGCCACAGGAAGTACAACGTCTGCTGAGCCTTTTTAGATACTGATGCTATGTTGACCATCCGTCCCCAGAAACCTGAATGTGTCCACCATAGTTACAGTGGGGGAAATAATTATTTGACCCCTGGCTGACTTTGTAAGTTTTTCCAATGACAAAGAAATGAAAAGTCTCAGAACAGTATCATTTTAACGGTAGGTTATTTTAACAATGACAGCACATCAAAGGGAAAATAAAAAAAATAACATGAAATAAAAGATAGAAATTGATTTGCATTTCATTGCATGAAATAAGTATTTTGATGGTAATAACACGATTGACCATAAATAAAAACAAAAGGCGTGATGATCCAGTGTCTGGCCCAGTTAAAGGATGATGCAATAATGACTAGGTATTTCATTTTTCTTTGACATCTGAAAAGACTTGTTATACCATCAACACATCATCATAGTAGGTTTATGTACATTTTTTAAACAATGAACATGGGCTATTCCAATAAAGAAAAGGTTTGTGGTTTTACAACACTCTGAATTTGTTCTTTTGCAGCTGGAAACAGTGTTGAAGTAGACGAGTCCCTATTCCAGGACATTGAAGACTTGGACTTGGATGAAGATGATCCAGACTTTGACCCTTTAGAGATGGGCAGTGATGAAGACTGAAGCGGCACAATACCGAACCTTTGACACCAACTCTGCTGCTTCATACAATCTTCTAACGCAGTATATTTCCAAAGACTCAAAAAGCAGAATGTGCTTTGATATGTCACACAGAGCCATGAGTGTTTCTTTTAATGTCTGAAAACTTTGAATAAAACTAGAAAAATTGCATTTCTTGCAGAAATGCAGTGTGAATGCTGGAACTTGAAACAAACAAGTTAAATGCAGCTGAAGAAGTTGCATGGAGTTTAAGTTGAAGAGAGTTGAAGAGAGTTGAAGTAGTTGGAAAAGTTGAAAGAGTTAAAAAATTGAAAGATTTGAATGTTTTTCAATGGAGCTAAAAAGGGTTCACAAACTTCAATACTTTCTAAAGTTGAAGGTAGCTATATATCTAAAGGTGAAGTCTCCAAGTTAAAGAGAGCTTAACTCATTCACCGCCATTGAAGACTAAAGTTGTCAATTGTGTTTTGATGGGAGGGATGAGGGAACAACCGCACTCACCTTGAGAGTAAGTATCACACCTCTAAAGGACGTACAAGTTGTTCTTACCTGTGTGTGGCGGAGACACTTCATGTGATCGTGATGATAATCCATAAAAGAGGAGCGAGTTTTGGGAAGCCATTATGTGTAACGGGATGCGCAACACAGGGCGGAAAGCAGAAAACCTTTTGCAGCTCACTTCATCAAAGTCAGTGTCGCGGTCGAAAAAGTTTGGATAGAAAGAAATGACGACAATCAACGCACATATGTCATCCCAACCAGAGACCTCCAGCAGACGGTCCGAGTCACGTGATTTTAGTGCACCTGACGCAGATCTGTCAGATAAGCGGGTCCCGTCTGGATCAACCAGGAGGTGTCAATAAAACACTGTTTATTTGTGTCAAAGAGACTTTTCTACATGACGTGTCTCGTTTCACAAAAAGCCCATTTTCTCAGTTTTTCTGTCAGAAAAGGAGTTTTCAGTGAAATCACCTATTTTCTACAGCAGATTGTTAAAGAACGGTAAAAGCTAGAAACAAGCTGTTTTTTCCTGATGGAAGTAGAGAATGTACTCTTTGTTTTAATAGTTTAGATGTTTGTATAGTCATAAAGCACAATATTCTGTGGCTCTTTAAAAACTGTAAAAAATGCTGTCAATGAAGGGCTTTGCTGTTCAGAAAACAGCTGCAGCCAATGAGTTAAGTAGTTGAAAAAGTTGAAAGAGTTAAAAAGTTGATGGTTTGGTTCAGATGGTTTGAGTTTTTATAAACATCAGAGATGTAGTTATGACACTACATACTTAGGAATAATTATATAGCATTAATATTACGAATATTTATTACCAAAACATAAAGCAGAACTATAATCATGGACTCATGAAAATACACAGGTGCAATAAATATAAACATGTGCATGGGTTTTTATATAAAATTAATATTTAGGTTTCTAAAACTCCGTGTACTGTGTGTATTTCATAAATACACACAGGTATTCTCACATAGTAACGTTTGAATTTCTATATTCAGGTGTGTGTGTATCAGTGTTAATTTTGGCAAGAAATTTTAATTTAGTTTTAGTCATAGTCTTTTGACTAAAATTCTTTTCAATTTTAGTCACAATTTTAGTCACTAAACTAGTTTTAATTGTAATCTAATTTTAGTCGATGAAAATATGTGGCAGTTTTAGTCGACTAAAATCAATTGTAGATTTAGTCGACTAAAATAAGTATATTTTCTAAAGCATTAATTTAACAACTGCAATATAGTATGGATATTTTCTTACCATTCCACACTTCATCTGGCGTTTTCCCGGGAGCATCTCAAACAACTAAGGAAGCCTCTGCTCACCGCTCAATAAGCAGAGCTCTGATTGGTTCTTTTCCCAGCAGCCCCAGCTGTTAGCTTTTTGACTGATTCCTCTCAGCATCTTTCTTTTCCACCGATTGGATTTCGTCGCTGTCTATTTTCGTGTCGTCTTTTATTTGTCAACGAAAATCAACATAATTTTAGTCATAATAATCGTCTCAAATAGGGCCGTCTATTTTAGTTTTCGTTTCGTTTTCGTCCACAAAAATATATTCGTGACTAAAATTATGACGAAATATTTTAGTCAACAAAATTAACACTGCCCTTTAGTTATGCTGCTACAGTCTCAGACTGCTGGAGGTTCACCTGATCCATCCCTTTAGTTATGCTGCTACAGTCTCAGACTGCTGGAGGTTCTCCTGATCCATCCCTTTAGTTATGCTGCTATAGTCTCAGACTGCTGGAGGTTCTCCTGATCCATCCCTTTAGTTATGCTGCTATAGTCTCAGACTGCTGGAGGTTCTCCTGATCCATCCCTTTAGTTATGCTGCTATAGTCTCAGACTGCTGGAGGACATACTGTCCACATGTTTTCACTCTTGTCTTTACTCTCCATGTTTGTATTTATTATTATTGCTGCTATTAACTTTAACTCTGTTTATCTTTCCATAGACACGACAACTAACTCAAATCCATCCTGTCCTCTTAGACCCCAGTGGGTCCAGGCAGAACTCATCCTGGTTCTGTTTCTGCTAGAGGTTTCTTCCTGTTTCCAGTTGGAGCAGCTCAGGATGGAGGATCATGTTGAAATAGAGGCACTCGCCTTTCAATTGGGTGATCGGGGTTTGATACTGGGTCCCGACAGGCTATGCATCAAAGGATTAGGGTTAGAGCAAGATACTGAACCCTACAACTGCCCCCAGGCGCCATACAAAATGGCTGCCCTCTACTCCTCAAGGATGAGGATGGGTTGAATGCAGAGACATAATTTCCCCAACAGGGATCAATAAAAGTATAAATTATTATTATTATTTATGATTAAATTAAGTTTCAACCCAATCAGCTCATTCTTCAGGTAGAAAATGTTATTAATTGGTATTTCCTAACTTACTGAATTTAATTACAACAGTATTTACAATTGATAGTTTTAGAAAACATTTCTATCTCTGTATCTGGACACAATGTTTCTATAAAATACCTCAAAATAATTTTTATCTGGTGCTTTATGTATCAAAATAATTTGAATTTATCAAGATTACAATACAATGTTTTTACTCTCTTTCATGATATGAGTTTTAATGGACTGTTTTCCACCTGTATGCAGTACATGCAGTATATTCTGTTTGCTGATGATATCAGCCTATATTGAACAGTTATTGCATACAGTTGGAAAAGAACTGGCATTATTAAAACGATGGTTCAATTATAGTGAATTCAAAAATAATAAAAAACAAAGAATGTGAATAAAACAAAATACATTATATTTGGTAATAAGAGAATTGATTAAAAAAAATTAAAATTTCTGAAATGGAAATTGAGAGGGTGAGTCATACAAAATTTTGGGGAGTTTACATTGATGAAAGATTAAATTGGAAAGTGCATATAAATTATGTAAAAACAAAAGTATAAAAAACAATTGGTATATTGTGCAGAATTAAGGAAGTTGTAAATCAAAAATCACTCCATTTATTATATAATGCCCTCATTCAACCAACTAAATTTTGGTGTTGAACTTTGGGGGAATAACTATAAAAGTACAATTCAACCTATCTTTAATTTGCAAAAAAAAAGTTGTTATACAGATTATTATGCCTCAACAAATCCTTTATCAAATTAAAAATATTAAAATTAAATGACTTGGTTGATCTCAGTACAGCAGTTGTTATGTATGAGGTCCATAATCATAAGCTCCCTGAATGTTTTCATGAAAGGTTTAAACCTAGAGAGACTGGTTATATTTTAAGAGGAACCCATGTTTATCAGAAAAATGTATTCAGAACAAACGCAAAAGGAAGATGTGTCTCAGTCAGAGGAATAAATGTATGGAATAATCTAGGTGACGCCATAAAAAACTCCACATCTTTAAACATATTAAAAAAAGTTTAAATTTCATGTATTTAGTAGTTATGTAGCACAATAAATAAATCAGTCATAAGCTTACTGTGTACATTGCACCCTGGTTGTTTTTTTTCTCTTTATTTTCTATGCAATTGATTGATCTGATCTAATTATCTTGATGTAATGTAAGTATGATTATTGTGAATTTGCCTTGTAACAACTGATACTAATTTTTATTTCTATGATATTATTATTATTGTTGTTGTTAATATTATTATTACTATTGTTGCTGTTATTATTATAACTTGTTTTCATCTTGCCAACTGTAAGCTTGGTGCTGTAAGTTGTAATTGGAAATAGGGTTTGGCCTTCAATAAGTGTTTCACTTCAGCCAAGACCTCTTTCAAATCAAATCAAATCAAATCAAATCAAATCAAATCAAATCAAATCAAATCAAATCAAATCAAATCAAATCAAATCAAATCAAATCAAATCAAAAATACTTTATTAATCCACGAAGGGAAATTAAGTAAAAGTCATTCAGTCATTGTTTTAAGTTTGAAGTTAAGTGTGTTTGTGTGAAAATATTGACTGAAATAAACTAAACTAAACACCTGAACCAGGTCTCTTATAGTAGCCAGATATGGACGTTCGCTGTTGTATAAATTAGTTTATTGTGTCAATTAAAAAGTTATTATCAGTAAAGCCCTGAACCAAAAAATTGGTGTCGTTAAAATTTGTGAAACCAAAAAAATCCGACAAGGAAGAAATTAAAATGAAGAAGTTCCTTTCATGGAATCCTCTCGGCCTGTAACGTTCTTGAGCTCATGACTGTCATCTGTAAAAAATGAAATAAGGAAGGAAGTTCAGTTGCTCAACCCTCACAAGTTCAACTAGATTTGTCTTCATACAATAATAGTGATGCATGTTGTTTTAACTCTCTACATGTTGTTAGTGAGCAGGTCAGTGTCATCCAACCAACCTGTTTCTCCTCAGCAGATAGCACCCCCTGTGCTACCACCAGCTGGTACTGTCTGTGCTTCAGGTTTCTGGAGAACTTTCTAACATGACGGATGGCTCTGGGAAGTGTATCTCTGCACAGAAGCTTCCTGGTGTCTGACACTGAAGAACCAGGATCCAGGAGCAGGAGACACAGGCTCCCATTCTTCCTCTGCTCTAACCCAATGACAGAGCGGCTGTGACCTGAGGAGAAAGAAGTGGTACTTACTAACATTATTACCTCCTCCAAGGAGGTAATGTTTTCATCAGGGTTTGTTTGTCTGTCTGTCTGCCTGTTAGCAAGATTACTCAAAACATATTGATGGAATTTGATGAACATTTCTGGAAAGGTCAGAAATGACCCAAGGAAAAATCGATTAGATTTTGGGGGTGATCCAGATTACTGTCTGGATCCAGGAATGTGTTAAGGAGTTGGACAGAGTACTTTCTACACTATGTGTGGTATCTCACAAACCTCCAATAATGATACTGCATCATTTACACGGACACACTAGCATAAATCTAAAGAGGAAGCCCCTCACCTATCCTTTGAATAAAGCAGCATAATTGGTCCTGAAGCCAAACTGCAGGGCATGTAGGAGGGTCTTTGACTCAAGATCTTTTACCAACTGCTCAGCTGCTATCTTCTCAACAACAACAGGAAGTAGACTTATTGGTCTATAACTGTTAATGATTTGTTTGTCTCCGGATTTGTAGATTGGAGTAACAATAGATGGTTTCAGACCACTGTCTTCTCCTGGAATAATCTATTAAGGCCCACAAAATATTTTCTCCTATGACTAGATGAATTCTGTAACCATCATCAGAAAGATTAGTCTCTCTTCTTTCAGCAGCAAAAAATTGTTTCTACCACTTTCTGTTCTTTAGTAATCTGCAATAGAAAAGAGCAACTCTCGACAAAATTCACCTGTCTCAAAACAAAAAGTGGAGATAAAGGGCTTTTTGTGAAGAGACACGTCAGGCATAAAAGTGTCTTTTACACTAATAAACTGTATTGTATTGACCCCTCCTGGTTGATCCAGACAGAAATAAGTCATCAGACAACTCAGGGGTCTGCTTCACTAAAATCATGTGACTTGGGGCCATCTGCTAAAATGGATGTCTCTGGCTAGGATGTGGTGATTGAGGCAATCTGGGTTGATTGTTGTCACTTCTCTTTTGTGACCGTGACACAGCGGAAGTTGTCAGAAATCAGGAGAAAAGTAGCTCTGGGAGATTTTCAGGAGGGGCACTGAAATTTGGGAATCTCCCGGGAAAATCAGGAGAGTTGAAATGTATAGTGAGGGAGGCCCAGCCAACAGTGGAGGGACCACAGCCAGCACTAGAGGTGGCCGGCCAGCAGTGGAGGAGGCCCGGCAAATATAGAGATACAAACGTAAGTAAGAAATAGGTTGAAGACATATGCCATGAGTGAGTGAATCATTTAGATATTGATCATAAAACAGCAGAGGTAAGAATTAACTGTCAGATCCCTGTGAAGAACTTCAACATTATCCTCAGGCTAAAGTACAGACGTCAGACCTGAACCTCCATGTACTACCTGATAACGTAGAGTACCTTGGTGTTGTAGGTAAAGAGGTGGCAGGCAGGTCTGGATGAGTCGAGGGGGCAGTCTGCTGCTCCTGCTGGACTGACAGAAGTATTGCTTGACCCAGTCAAAAAGCTGAGGGTGGGTATCATTGGCACCAGTGGGTTGGTGGAAATCAATGATGCGTGCACTGAAGACAAACACATTCCAGATGTTATTTAGTATCAACCTGCTGGGTTTCATGCTGATGTGCAGTCACAATAACTGTTACTTTACCATCTCTTCAAAGGAAATGCAAATATATGTCATGGTCCCTGTATTTTGTTTGCTTTTCCCTTTTTTTCCCTCTTCTCGTGCTGAGTTTGACCTGGAAGATGGAAATCCCCTTGACAGACTGTTTACTGTTGCCATGGAAACAGACGGGAGTTTCCAGAGCACTGCACTGACGTCATTGTTGAGTTCTCCACCTGCACTGCTGCAGCTGATGAAGGACTAATTGTTTTCTTTTGTGTACAGAAGTATAAAGGTGTGGTGGACAAAATGTTCGAGGAGCTACTCGACCCATAGTAGTCTCCACTTGAGCGCTGGGTCCTGCTCTTTTGGTCTGAACAAATTTAGTATTGTTTGCAAAGTGTAAACGGTTGTTCATTCATCTTGGGAGGGACTCCTCTTTAAATGCCAGCTGAGATCCCAAACCCACCTGACCGACCGATTGACTGCTCACTCACTCAGTCAATCAATTAAAACTTTATTTGTAGCACTTTTCATGCTTTTTGCAACACAAAGTGCTTCACATAATAAAAACAATGAAAAACATATAGTACAATCAAACACAAAAACAACAATTCAGACCCCAACTCCATGCTACCCCCCACCCCTATAAATGCTATTTAGATCTTTAAATTAAAAATGCAATGAATAAACAACTGAATAAGTAAACAACTGAACAACTGGCTTGACAACACTGTAAGGAAACCATTTATGTATGGGGTTCATCCACAACCAGGAGTTGGTCCACCCAGGACCACGACCAGATAAAACCACAGGAACCTGTGGTAAGAACTCCATCTAAAATTAAAGATCTTATTGTTCCATATGCTCCTAACAGAACACTTTGCTCTCAGACTGCAGGTCTGCTTGTAGTTCCTAGAGGTTCTAAAAGTAGAATGGGAGGAAGAGCTTTTAGTTATCAGGCTCCTCTCCTGTGGAACCAGATTCTACTTTTTATCCATGAGGCAGACACCTTGTGTAGTTTTAAGAATAGACTTAAAACTTTCCTTTTTACACAATCCTATAGTCAGGGTTAGATTGGGTTCTCCTGGGCTTTCCCTTTAGTTATGCTGCTATAGGTTTAGACTGCCAGAGGACATACTGTCCACATGGGGACAGCTGGGGCGGCTGTGGCTCAGTGGTTAGAGCGGTCGTCCTCCAATTTGAAGGTTGGTGGATCAATCCCGGCTTCCACCGCCACATGTCGAAGTGTCCTTGGGCAAGACACTGAACCCCATGTTGCCCCCCGATCTGCGTATCGGGTTGTCTGAGCGTTAGCCCCTACCCTCTCCCCCCGGTTTACATATCGGGTTGTGTGAATGGGTGAATGTAAACCTTGTAGTGTGAAAGCGCTTTGAGTGGTCTGAATGACTAGAAAAGCGCTATACAAATACAGGACATTTACCATTTACCACGTCTTCACTGTGCTGTCTCTCTTTACTCTCCATGTTTGTATTGATTGTTACTGCTGTCATTAACTGTTTCTCTGTTTATCTTTCTATAGACATGACAACTGGCCCAAATCCATCAGTGTTTGTCTCTTTTTACAGTCAGCTCAGACCCCAGTCGCCCATCCTGAGCCGGGTTCTGGTTCTGCTAGAGGGTTCTTCCTGTTAAAAGGGAGTCGTTCCTTTCCACTGTCTCCAATCGTGCGGCTCAGGATGGGGGATTGTGCTGAACTAATAATTTAACCCAATCGGTTGGTTCCTTAGATAGAAAATGTTTTATTATTAATTGGTTGATTTTTCTGCAAAGTGCCTTGAAATTACTTTGTCATGAACTTTTTAAACAAATAAACTTTGATTCAGTTGTTTACGTGAACTGCTTCTTTTCGTTGTGACATTTCAACTCGTTTTACTTTTCAGACTTTTTTCTTTTGATCGCAACAAATTTTATAACATACGGTTTTCTTTTTACTCTTGCAAAATTCACTTGTTTGTAAAGTAATGTAACGACTCTGCTTTGACGGTTACTGCTTCACATGATCACGGTGTCTGTGCTGATGTCTGCAGGTGTGAGAGAGGGCGTTCAGGTAAATGCCTGGAGGTGGACGTGTGTGAGAGAAGGAAAAAAGAGAGCAGGAGATGCGATAGTGGTACTGTATATGGTTCGGTTTCAGCCTACAGGACCCGGTTTTGTTAAACAGAACAGTGGCTTTCGGCAATCACCACAATGCAGTCGTTTATATGAAGACTGGACTGGATAGTCAGACGGTATCAGTTAAACCATAGAATGTGAATGACTGACTGCTGTTTATCCAAAACAAAGTCTGTAAACAAAAGAAGTCAGAGGGACTGACTCTTCATTGATTTTATAATGAATCCTGAGTTTACGTGCAGTAACTCAGTTGCATCATATTGAATGCCCCAGGTGGCTAGTAAAAAACTGCAGATATGCTGCACCTGACCATGAGCCGCAGGGTTCAAAGTGTGGGAAAAAAGTTGCGGCTTATAGTCCGGAATTTACAGTATATATGTTTTGCTTTACCTTGGAAATCTGACTAAATGAGGAGCCAGTGAAATGGACTGCAGCACAGAGCTGGAGGTTTCCTGCTGGGATGCTGTTCACCATGGGCTGACTGGACCACTGGTTATAGTACTCACAGCATGAACATTATTGTGTCACACGGACCATTGTGCCAATCGTCATTGTGTCCATATTACTGCGACTGCTGCAGACAGGACATCTTCTCTGTAATCACTCGCTATTCAAACTCCAACTCTCTGTGGAGGTGTGGCCGAGACGCTGCTCTTTTTATATTTAGCAGCGGCAGAATCCTGACATCACGTTTAAAGAAAATAAGGTTTCAGCCAATAGCAATGCCTGATCCAATTCAAGTGCAGCGTCACATTTTAAACCTGAGGAGGGCGCTCCACTAACGGTTTTTGGTATAAAATGAATAGTTTTATAAAAAAACTGCAAAAATACTAAAAGCAAGACCCAGAAATGTAGACAGGACTATTAGACACTCATTTATAGAGTTTTTCAGCAAAAAAAGTTGATTTGGGGGTAATTTGCACTTTAAGGCACTTAATTCTCTTGCCCTACCTCACCTCTCCCAGTTGCTTTGTTGGTATGTCCCGGCTCGCTCCCCCCGCTCGTCCAACCAACGTGTTTTGTGTATCCCTCGAGGTCGTGTTGGAGCACGGGGGAAACAAGCCTTTTCTGTTTGTGCACCTAAGTTGTGGAACCAACTCCCCCTGGATGTCAGGCTCACCCCTTCTGTTACAGTTTTTAAATCTTGGTTAAAGACAAATTTCTATTCACTAGCTTTTAATACATATTAACCTTTTATATTTTATTCTGATTTTATTGTTTTAACTGCTTCTAATGTTTTTATTGTTTTATTCTTTTAATTTTTTTTTTCAATTATTATCTCTTTTGTAATCAATGTACAGCACTTTGGACGGTGTATTCCCTATAAAATATGGTATGGCATGGCATGATACGGTACGGTATGGTGCAATAATGTATGGTATGGTAATGTATGGTACGATACGGTATGGTACGGTGCGGTAATGTATGATATGGTATGGTATGGTATGGTATGGTACGGTAATGTATGGTATGGTATGGTAATGTATGGTATGGTACGGTAACGTATGGTATGGTACGGTAACGTATGGTATGGTACGGTATGGTATGGTACGGTAACGTATGGTATGGTAATGTATGGTATGGTACTGGTATGGTATGGTATGGTAATGTATGGTATGGTATGGTACGGTATGGTAATGTATGGTATGGTAATGTATGGTATGGTACGGTATGGTACGGTAATGTATGGTATGGTAATGTATGGTATGGTAATGTATGGTATGGTACGATAATGTATGGTATGGTAATGTATGGTATGGTATGGTAATGTATGGTATGGTACGGTATGGTATGGTACGGTATGGTACGGTAATGTGTGGTATGGTGCGGTAATGTATGGTATGGTACGGTAATGTATGGTATGGTACGGTAATGTATGGTATGGTACGGTATGGTAATGTATGGTACGGTATGGTAATGTATGGTATGGTACGATATGGTATGGTACGATACGGTATGGTAATGTATGGTATGGTGCGGTAATGTATGGTATGGTATGGTACGGTATGGTAATGTATGGTATGGTATGGTAATGTATGGTATGGTAAGGTATGGTATTGTATGGTATGGTATGGTATGGTACGGTATGGTAATGTATGGTATGGTAATGTATGGTATGGTATGGTATGGTACGGTAATGTATGGTATGGTAATGTATGGTATGGTACGGTAATGTATGGTATGGTAATGTATGGTATGGTAAGGTATGGTATGGTACGGTAATGTATGGTATGGTATGGTACGGTAATGTATGGTGTGGTATGGTGCGGTAATGTATGGTATGGTATGGTAATGTATGGTACGGTAATGTGTGGTATGGTGCGGTAATGTATGGTATGGTACGGTAATGTATGGTACGGTAATGTATGGTATGGTACGGTAATGTATGGTATGGTACGGTAAGGTAAGGTATGGTATGGTATGGTACGGTAGGGTATGGTATGGTACGGTAATGTATGGTATGGTAATGTATGGTATGGTAATGTATGGTATGGTACGGTAATGTATGGTATGGTAATGTATGGTATGGTACGGTATGGTATGGTATGGTACGGTACGGTAAGGTATGGTATGGTACGGTATGGTAATGTATGGTATGGTACGGTAATGTATGGTATGGTAATGTATGGTATGGTACGGTATGGTATGGTACGGTATGGTACGGTAAGGTATGGTATGGTACGGTATGGTAATGTATGGTATGGTAATGTATGGTATGGTAATGTATGGTATGGTATGGTAATGTATGGTATGGTACGGTAATGTATGGTATGGTACGGTACGGTAATGTATGGTATGGTACGGTACGGTAATGTATGGTATGGTACGGTATGGTATGGTATGGTAATGTATGGTATGGTACGGTAATGTATGGTATGGTACGGTATGGTAATGTATGGTACGATATGGTATGGTACGGTGCGGTAATGTATGATATGGTATGGTATGGTATGGTATGGTACGGTAATGTATGGTATGGTAATGTATGGTATGGTACGGTAATGTATGGTATGGTACGGTAATGTATGGTATGGTACGGTATGGTATGGTACGGTAATGTATGGTATGGTACGGTAATGTATGGTACGGTAATGTGTGGTATGGTGCGGTAATGTATGGTATGGTACGGTATGGTATGGTACGGTATGGTACGGTAATGTGTGGTATGGTGCGGTAATGTATGGTATGGTACGGTAATGTATGGTACGGTAATGTATGGTATGGTAATGTATGGTATGGTACGGTAATGTATGGTATGGTACGGTACGGTAATGTATGGTATGGTACGGTACGGTAATGTATGGTATGGTACGGTAATGTATGGTATGGTACGGTATGGTACGGTAATGTATGGTATGGTAATGTATGGTATGGTAATGTATGGTATGGTACGGTAATGTATGGTATGGTAATGTATGGTATGGTAATGTATGGTATGGTACGGTAATGTATGGTATGGTATGGTATGTATGGTACGGTAATGTGTGGTATGGTGCGGTAATGTATGGTATGGTATGGTACGGTACGGTAATGTATGGTATGGTACGGTAATGTATGGTATGGTACGGTATGGTAATGTATGGTATGGTACGGTAATGTATGGTACGGTAATGTATGGTATGGTACGGTAATGTATGGTATGGTACGGTATGGTATGGTACGGTATGGTACTGTATGGTATGGTATGGTATGGTACGGTACGGTAATGTATGGTATGGTACGGTACGGTAATGTATGGTATGGTACGGTAATGTATGGTATGGTACGGTATGGTAATGTATGGTATGGTACGATAATGTATGGTACGGTAATGTATGGTATGGTATGGTAATGTATGGTATGGTAATGTATGGTATGGTACGGTAATGTATGGTATGGTAATGTATGGTATGGTAATGTATGGTATGGTAATGTATGGTATGGTACGGTATGGTATGGTATGGTAATGTATGGTATGGTACGGTAAGGTATGGTATGGTATGGTATGGTACGATATGGTAATGTATGGTATGGTACGGTATGTATGGTACGGTAATGTGTGGTATGGTGCGGTAATGTATGGTATGGTACGGTAATGTATGGTATGGTAATGTATGGTATGGTACGGTATGGTATGGTATGGTAATGTATGGTATGGTACGGTAATGTATGGTATGGTACGGTATGGTAATGTATGGTATGGTACGGTACGGTAATGTATGGTATGGTACGGTAATGTATGGTATGGTACGGTATGGTATGTATGGTATGGTAGGGTATGGTAATGTATGGTATGGTACGATAATGTATGGTATGGTAATGTATGGTATGGTACGATAATGTATGGTATGGTAATGTATGGTATGGTAATGTATGGTATGGTAATGTATGGTATGGTACGGTAATGTATGGTATGGTAATGTATGGTATGGTACGGTAATGTATGGTATGGTACGGTAATGTATGGTACGGTAATGTATGGTATGGTACGGTAATGTATGGTATGGTACGGTAATGTATGGTATGGTATGGTATGGTAATGTATGGTATGGTACGGTAATGTATGGTATGGTACGGTACGGTAATGTATGGTATGGTACGGTAATGTATGGTACGGTAAGGTATGGTATGGTATGGTAATGTATGGTATGGTACGGTAATGTATGGTATGGTAATGTATGGTATGGTACGGTATGGTGTGGTATGGTATGGTATGGTATGGTATGGTAATGTATGGTATGGTACGGTAATGTATGGTATGGTACGGTACGGTAATGTATGGTATGGTACGGTACGGTAATGTATGGTATGGTATGGTATGGTATGGTACGGTATTGTATGGTATGGTATGGTATGGTATGGTAATGTATGGTATGGTAATGTATGGTATGGTATGGTAATGTATGGTATGGTACGGTAATGTATGGTATGGTAAGGTATGGTATGGTAGGGTAATGTATGGTATGGTATGGTATGGTACGGTAATGTATGGTATGGTGCGGTAATGTATGGTATGGTACGGTATGGTAATGTATGGTACGGTATGGTATGTATGGTATGGTACGATATGGTAATGTATGGTATGGTACGGTAATGTATGGTATGGTAATGTATGGTATGGTACGGTATGGTATGGTAGGGTATGGTATGTATGGTATGGTAATGTATGGTATGGTACGGTATGGTACGGTAATGTATGGTATGGTACTGTATGGTATGGTACTGTATGGTATGGTACGGTATGGTATGTATGGTATGGTACGATATGGTAATGTATGGTATGGTACGGTAATGTATGGTATGGTAATGTATGGTATGGTACGGTAATGTATGGTATGGTACGGTAATGTATGGTATGGTACGGTATGGTATGGTACGGTATGGTACGGTAATGTGTGGTATGGTGCGGTAATGTATGGTATGGTACGGTAAGGTAATGTATGGTATGGTACGGTAATGTATGGTATGGTACGGTATGGTAATGTATGGTATGGTACGATATGTATGGTATGGTAATGTATGGTATGGTACGATAATGTATGGTATGGTAATGTATGGTATGGTAATGTATGGTATGGTATGGTAATGTATGGTATGGTACGGTAATGTATGGTATGGTACGGTACGGTAATGTATGGTATGGTACGGTAATGTATGGTATGGTATGGTATGGTAATGTATGGTATGGTACGGTATGGTATGGTACGGTAATGTGTGGTATGGTGCGGTAATGTATGGTATGGTACGGTAATGTATGGTACGGTAATGTGTGGTATGGTGCGGTAATGTATGGTATGGTACGGTAATGTATGGTATGGTAATGTATGGTATGGTAATGTATGGTATGGTACGATAATGTATGGTATGGTAATGTATGGTATGGTATGGTAATGTATGGTATGGTACGGTAATGTATGGTATGGTACGGTACGGTAATGTATGGTATGGTACGGTACGGTAATGTATGGTATGGTACGGTAATGTATGGTATGGTATGGTACGGTAATGTATGGTATGGTACGGTAATGTATGGTATGGTACGGTATGGTATGGTACGGTAATGTGTGGTATGGTGCGGTAATGTATGGTATGGTATGGTACGGTATGGTAATGTATGGTATGGTATGGTACGGTATGGTAATGTATGGTATGGTAATGTATGGTATGGTATGGTAATGTATGGTATGGTACGGTAATGTATGGTATGGTACGGTACGGTAATGTATGGTATGGTACGGTACGGTAATGTATGGTATGGTACGGTAATGTATGGTATGGTACGGTATGGTATGGTACGGTATGGTACGGTAATGTGTGGTATGGTGCGGTAATGTATGGTATGGTACGGTAATGTATGGTACGGTAATGTATGGTATGGTACGATAATGTATGGTATGGTAATGTATGGTATGGTATGGTAATGTATGGTATGGTACGGTAATGTATGGTATGGTACGGTATGGTAATGTATGGTATGGTACGGTATTGTGTGGTATGGTACGGTAATGTATGGTATGGTACGGTAATGTATGGTATGGTAATGTATGGTATGGTACGATAATGTATGGTATGGTAATGTATGGTATGGTACGATAATGTATGGTATGGTAATGTATGGTATGGTGTGGTAATGTATGGTATGGTACGGTAATGTATGGTATGGTAAGGTATGGTAATGTATGGTATGGTACGGTAATGTATGGTATGGTACGGTAATGTATGGTATGGTACGGTAATGTATGGTATGGTACGGTATGGTAATGTATGGTACGGTATGGTAATGTATGGTACGGTATGGTAATGTATGGTATGGTACGATATGGTATGGTACGATACGGTATGGTAATGTATGGTATGGTGCGGTAATGTATGGTATGGTATGGTACGGTATGGTAATGTATGGTATGGTATGGTACGGTATGGTATGGTACGGTATGGTACGGTAATGTGTGGTATGGTGCGGTAATGTATGGTATGGTACGGTAATGTATGGTATGGTAATGTGTGGTATGGTAATGTATGGTATGGTACGGTAATGTATGGTATGGTACGGTACGGTAATGTATGGTATGGTACGGTACGGTAATGTATGGTATGGTACGGTAATGTATGGTATGGTACGGTAATGTATGGTATGGTAATGTATGGTATGGTACGGTAATGTATGGTATGGTACGGTAATGTATGGTATGGTAATGTATGGTATGGTAATGTATGGTATGGTAATGTATGGTATGGTACGATAATGTATGGTATGGTAATGTATGGTATGGTATGGTAATGTATGGTATGGTACGGTAATGTATGGTATGGTACGGTACGGTAATGTATGGTATGGTACGGTACGGTAATGTATGGTATGGTACGGTAATGTATGGTATGGTACGGTAATGTATGGTATGGTACGGTAATGTATGGTATGGTAATGTATGGTATGGTAATGTATGGTATGGTAATGTATGGTATGGTACGATAATGTATGGTATGGTAATGTATGGTATGGTATGGTAATGTATGGTATGGTACGGTAATGTATGGTATGGTACGGTAATGTATGGTATGGTACGGTATGGTAATGTATGGTATGGTATGGTACGGTAATGTATGGTATGGTAATGTATGGTATGGTACGGTATGGTATGGTACGGTATGGTACGGTAATGTGTGGTATGGTGCGGTAATGTATGGTATGGTATGGTACGGTGTGGTACGGTATGGTATGGTATGGTACGGTATGGTATGGTATTGTATGGTATGGTATGGTAATGTATGGTATGGTACGGTAATGTATGGTATGGTACGGTACGGTAATGTATGGTATGGTAATGTATGGTATGGTAATGTATGGTATGGTACGATAATGTATGGTATGGTAATGTATGGTATGGTATGGTAATGTATGGTATGGTACGGTAATGTATGGTATGGTACGGTACGGTAATGTATGGTATGGTACGGTACGGTAATGTATGGTATGGTACGGTAATGTATGGTATGGTAATGTATGGTATGGTATGGTAATGTATGGTATGGTACGGTAATGTATGGTATGGTACGGTACGGTAATGTATGGTATGGTACGGTACGGTAATGTATGGTATGGTACGGTAATGTATGGTATGGTACGGTATGGTAATGTATGGTATGGTACGATATGGTAATGTATGGTATGGTACGGTAATGTATGGTATGGTAATGTATGGTATGGTACGGTATGGTATGGTATGGTAATGTATGGTATGGTACGGTAATGTATGGTATGGTACGGTATGGTAATGTATGGTACGATATGGTATGGTAATGTATGGTATGGTACGGTAATGTATGGTATGGTACGGTAATGTATGGTATGGTACGGTAATGTATGGTATGGTACGGTATGGTAATGTATGGTACGGTATGGTAATGTATGGTACGGTATGGTAATGTATGGTATGGTACGATATGTATGGTACGATACGGTATGGTACGGTGCGGTAATGTATGATATGGTATGGTATGGTATGGTATGGTGCGGTAATGTATGGTATGGTATGGTACGGTATGGTAATGTATGGTATGGTATTGTATGGTATGGTACGGTATTGTATGGTATGGTAATGTATGGTATGGTAATGTATGGTATGGTAATGTATGGTATGGTATGGTAATGTATGGTATGGTACGGTAATGTATGGTATGGTACGGTACGGTAATGTATGGTATGGTACGGTACGGTAATGTATGGTATGGTACGGTAATGTATGGTATGGTACGGTATGGTAATGTATGGTATGGTACGATAATGTATGGTATGGTAATGTATGGTATGGTATGGTAATGTATGGTATGGTACGGTAATGTATGGTATGGTACGGTATGGTATGTATGGTATGGTACGGTACGGTAATGTATGGTATGGTAATGTATGGTATGGTAATGTATGGTATGGTAATGTATGGTATGGTGCGGTAATGTATGGTATGGTACGGTATGGTATGGTATGGTAATGTGTGGTATGGTGTGGTAATGTATGGTATGGTACGGTA
>SSNP01000403.1:24875-49875 GCA_006937955.1 Pachypanchax playfairii | reverse complement strand
GTATGGTATGGTATGGTAATGTATGGTATGGTACGGTAATGTATGGTATGGTACGGTATGGTAATGTATGGTATGGTACGATATGGTATGGTACGATACGGTATGGTAATGTATGGTATGGTGCGGTAATGTATGGTATGGTATGGTACGGTATGGTAATGTATGGTATGGTATGGTACGGTATGGTAATGTATGGTATGGTACGGTAATGTATGGTATGGTACGGTAATGTATGGTATGGTAATGTATGGTATGGTACGGTAATGTATGGTATGGTACGGTAATGTATGGTATGGTACGGTATGGTATGGTACGGTAATGTGTGGTATGGTGCGGTAATGTATGGTATGGTATGGTACGGTATGGTAATGTATGGTATGGTATGGTACGGTATGGTAATGTATGGTATGGTAAGGTATGGTATGGTACGGTATGGTATGGTAATGTATGGTATGGTAATGTATGGTATGGTAATGTATGGTATGGTACGGTAATGTATGGTATGGTACGGTAATGTATGGTACGGTAATGTGTGGTATGGTGCGGTATGTATGGTATGGTACGGTAATGTATGGTACGGTAATGTATGGTATGGTACGGTATGGTATGGTACGGTATGGTACGGTAATGTGTGGTATGGTAATGTATGGTATGGTAATGTATGGTATGGTACGGTAATGTATGGTATGGTATGGTATGGTATTGTATGGTATGGTACGATAATGTATGGTATGGTAATGTATGGTATGGTATGGTAATGTATGGTATGGTACGGTAAGGTATGGTATGGTACGGTACGGTAATGTATGGTACGGTAATGTATGGTATGGTACGGTAATGTATGGTATGGTACGGTAATGTATGGTACGGTAATGTATGGTATGGTACGGTAATGTATGGTATGGTACGGTATGGTATGGTATGGTACGGTAATGTATGGTATGGTAATGTATGGTATGGTATGGTAATGTATGGTATGGTACGGTAATGTATGGTATGGTACGGTATGGTAATGTATGGTATGGTACGATATGGTAATGTATGGTATGGTACGGTAATGTATGGTAGGGTAAGGTATGGTATGGTATGGTATGGTATGGTATGGTACGGTAATGTGTGGTATGGTGCGGTAATGTATGGTATGGTACGGTAATGTATGGTACGGTAATGTATGGTATGGTACGGTAATGTATGGTATGGTACGGTAATGTATGGTATGGTAATGTATGGTATGGTACGGTAATGTATGGTATGGTACGGTAATGTATGGTATGGTACGGTATGGTATGGTACGGTATGGTACGGTAATGTGTGGTATGGTACGGTATGTATGGTATGGTACGGTATTGTATGGTACGGTAATGTGTGGTATGGTGCGGTAATGTATGGTATGGTATGGTACGGTATGGTAATGTATGGTATGGTAATGTATGGTATGGTACGGTAATGTATGGTATGGTACGGTATTGTATGGTATGGTATGGTACGGTATGGTGTGGTATGGTTTGGTAGGGTATGGTATGGTATGGTAATGTATGGTATGGTACGGTATGGTAATGTATGGTATGGTACGGTAATGTATGGTATGGTACGGTAATGTATTGTATGGTACGGTATGGTATTGTATGGTATGGTATGGTAATGTATGGTAAGGTACGATATGGTATGGTACGATACGGTATGGTAATGTATGGTATGGTACGGTAATGTATGGTATGGTAATGTATGGTATGGTACGGTAATGTATGGTATGGTACGGTAATGTATGGTATGGTAAGGTATGGTATGGTACGGTATGGTACGGTAATGTGTGGTATGGTGCGGTAATGTATGGTATGGTACGGTAATGTATGGTACGGTAATGTATGGTATGGTACGGTAATGTATGGTATGGTACGGTATGGTAATGTATGGTATGGTACGATACGGTACTGTATGGTATGGTACGGTAATGTATGGTATGGTACGGTATGGTATGGTACGGTAATGTGTGGTATGGTGCGGTAATGTATGGTATGGTATGGTACGGTATGGTAATGTATGGTATGGTATGGTACGGTATGGTAAGGTATGGTACGGTAATGTATGGTATGGTACGGTATGGTATGGTACGGTAATGTGTGGTATGGTGCGGTAATGTATGGTATGGTATGGTACGGTATGGTAAGGTATGGTACGGTATGGTAATGTATGGTATGGTACGATATGGTATGGTACGATACGGTATGGTAATGTATGGTACGGTGCGGTAATGTATGATATGGTATGGTATGGTATGGTATGGTACGGTACGGTAATGTATGGTATGGTACGGTAATGTATGGTATGGTAAGGTATGGTATGGTACGGTATGGTATGGTATGGTAATGTATGGTATGGTGCGGTAATGTATGGTATGGTACGGTAATGTATGGTACGGTAATGTGTGGTATGGTGCGGTAATGTATGGTATGGTGCGGTAATGTATGGTATGGTACGATATGGTATGGTACGATACGGTATGGTAATGTATGGTATGGTGCGGTAATGTATGGTATGGTATGGTACGGTATTGTATGGTATGGTATGGTATGGTACGGTATGGTATGGTACGGTATGGTACGGTAATGTGTGGTATGGTGCGGTAATGTATGGTATGGTACGGTAATGTATGGTACGGTAATGTGTGGTATGGTGCGGTAATGTATGGTATGGTACGGTAATGTATGGTATGGTACGGTATGGTATGGTATGGTATGGTACGGTAATGTGTGGTATGGTGCGGTAATGTATGGTATGGTATGGTACGGTATGGTAATGTATGGTATGGTAATGTATGGTATGGTACGGTATGGTACGGTAATGTATGGTATGGTAATGTATGGTATGGTAATGTATGGTATGGTACGGTAATGTATGGTATGGTATGGTAATGTATGGTATGGTAATGTATGTATGGTATGGTAATGTATGGTATGGTAATGTATGGTATGGTACGGTAATGTATGGTATGGTAATGTATGGTATGGTACGGTATGGTATGGTACGGTATGGTAATGTATGGTACGGTATGGTAATGTATGGTATGGTACGATATGGTATGGTACGATACGGTATGGTAATGTATGGTATGGTGCGGTAATGTATGGTATGGTATGGTACGGTATGGTAATGTATGGTATGGTATGGTACGGTATGGTATGGTACGGTAATGTGTGGTATGGTGCGGTAATGTATGGTATGGTATGGTACGGTATGGTAATGTATGGTATGGTAATGTATGGTATGGTACGGTATGTATGGTATGGTACGGTAATGTATGGTATGGTACGGTATGGTATGGTAATGTATGGTATGGTAATGTATGGTATGGTAATGTATGGTATGGTACGGTAATGTATGGTATGGTAATGTATGGTATGGTAATGTATGGTATGGTACGGTAATGTATGGTACGGTAATGTATGGTATGGTATGGTAATGTATGGTATGGTACTGTATGGTATGGTACGGTATGGTACGGTAATGTATGGTATGGTATGTATGGTATGGTAATGTATGGTATGGTACGGTAATGTATGGTATGGTATGGTAATGTATGGTATGGTAATGTATGGTATGGTACGGTAATGTATGGTATGGTAATGTATGGTATGGTACGGTATGGTATGGTACGGTATGGTACGGTAATGTGTGGTATGGTGCGGTAATGTATGGTATGGTACGGTAATGTATGGTACGGTAATGTATGGTATGGTACGGTAATGTATGGTATGGTACGGTAATGTATGGTATGGTACGGTATGGTATGGTACGGTATGGTACGGTAATGTGTGGTATGGTGCGGTAATGTATGGTATGGTACGGTAATGTATGGTACGGTAATGTATGGTATGGTAATGTATGGTATGGTACGGTAATGTATGGTATGGTAATGTATGGTATGGTAATGTATGGTATGGTACGGTAATGTATGGTATGGTACGGTATGGTATGGTACGGTAATGTGTGGTATGGTGCGGTAATGTATGGTATGGTATGGTAATGTATGGTACGGTAATGTGTGGTATGGTGCGGTAATGTATGGTATGGTACGGTAATGTATGGTACGGTAATGTATGGTATGGTACGGTAATGTATGGTATGGTACGGTAATGTATGGTATGGTACGGTAATGTATGGTATGGTAATGTATGGTATGGTACGGTATGGTATGGTACGGTAATGTGTGGTATGGTGCGGTAATGTATGGTATGGTACGGTAATGTATGGTACGGTAATGTATGGTATGGTACGGTAATGTATGGTATGGTACGGTATGGTATGGTACGGTATGGTACGGTAATGTGTGGTATGGTGCGGTAATGTATGGTATGGTACGGTAATGTATGGTACGGTAATGTATGGTATGGTATGGTAATGTATGGTATGGTAATGTATGGTATGGTACGGTAATGTATGGTATGGTAATGTATGGTATGGTAATGTATGGTATGGTACGATATGGTATGGTACGATACGGTATGGTAATGTATGGTATGGTGCGGTAATGTATGGTATGGTATGGTACGGTATTGTATGTATGGTATGGTATGGTACGGTATGGTACGGTAATGTGTGGTATGGTGCGGTAATGTATGGTATGGTATGGTACGGTATGGTAATGTATGGTATGGTATGGTACGGTATGGTAATGTATGGTATGGTACGGTATGGTATGGTACGGTAATGTGTGGTATGGTGCGGTAATGTATGGTATGGTACGGTAATGTATGGTATGGTAATGTATGGTATGGTGCGGTAATGTATGGTATGGTATGGTAATGTATGGTATGGTAATGTATGGTATGGTACGGTAAGGTATGGTATGGTACGGTAATGTATGGTATGGTGCGGTAATGTATGGTATGGTACGGTACGGTATGGTAAGGTACGGTATGGTATGGTACGGTATGGTAATGTATGGTATGGTAATGTATGGTATGGTACGGTAATGTATGGTATGGTACGGTAATGTATGGTATGGTAATGTATGGTATGGTACGGTAATGTATGGTATGGTACGGTAATGTATGGTATGGTATGGTAATGTATGGTAAGGTAATGTATGGTATGGTACGGTAATGTATGGTATGGTACGGTATGGTATGGTACGGTATGGTACGGTAATGTGTGGTATGGTGCGGTAATGTATGGTATGGTACGGTATGGTAATGTATGGTATGGTACGATATGGTATGGTACGATACGGTATGGTAATGTATGGTATGGTGCGGTAATGTATGGTATGGTATGGTACGGTATGGTATGGTACGGTAATGTGTGGTATGGTGCGGTAATGTATGGTATGGTACGGTAATGTATGGTACGGTAATGTATGGTATGGTACGGTAATGTATGGTATGGTACGGTAATGTATGGTATGGTACGGTAGTGTATGGTATGGTACGGTATGGTAATGTATGGTATGGTACGATATGGTAATGTATGGTATGGTACGGTAATGTATGGTATGGTAATGTATGGTATGGTACGGTATGTATGGTACGGTAATGTGTGGTATGGTACGGTAATGTATGGTATGGTACGGTAATGTATGGTATGGTAATGTATGGTATGGTACGGTAATGTATGGTATGGTAATGTATGGTATGGTACGGTATGGTATGGTACGGTATGGTACGGTAATGTGTGGTATGGTGCGGTAATGTATGGTATGGTACGGTAATGTATGGTATGGTACGGTATGGTATGGTACGGTAATGTGTGGTATGGTGCGGTAATGTATGGTATGGTATGGTACGGTATGGTACGGTATTGTATGGTATGGTACGGTATTGTATGGTACGGTATGGTACGGTAATGTGTGGTATGGTGCGGTAATGTATGGTATGGTACGGTAATGTATGGTACGGTAATGTATGGTATGGTACGGTAATGTATGGTATGGTAGGGTAATGTATGGTATGGTAATGTATGGTATGGTACGGTATGGTAATGTATGGTATGGTATTGTATGGTATGGTACGGTAATGTATGGTATGGTACGGTAATGTATGGTATGGTATGGTAATGTATGGTATGGTACGGTATGGTATGGTACGGTATGGTACGGTAATGTATGGTATGGTACGGTAATGTATGGTATGGTACGGTATGGTATGGTACGGTATGGTACGGTAATGTGTGGTATGGTGCGGTAATGTATGGTATGGTACGGTAATGTATGGTATGGTAATGTATGGTATGGTACGGTATGGTATGGTACGGTACGGTACGGTATGGTATGGTATGGTGTGGTATGGTATGGTACGGTAATGTATGGTATGGTATGGTAATGTATGGTATGGTAATGTATGGTATGGTACGGTAATGTATGGTATGGTAATGTATGGTATGGTAATGTATGGTATGGTACGGTAATGTGTGGTATGGTGCGGTAATGTATGGTATGGTACGGTAATGTATGGTACGGTAATGTATGGTATGGTACGGTAATGTATGGTATGGTACGGTAATGTATGGTATGGTAATGTATGGTATGGTACGGTAATGTATGGTATGGTAATGTATGGTATGGTACGGTATGGTATGGTACGGTAATGTGTGGTATGGTGCGGTAATGTATGGTATGGTACGGTAATGTATGGTACGGTAATGTATGGTATGGTACGGTAATGTATGGTATGGTACGGTATGTATGGTATGGTACGGTATGGTATGGTACGGTACTGTGTGGTATGGTGCGGTAATGTATGGTATGGTATGGTACGGTATGGTACGGTAATGTGTGGTATGGTGCGGTAATGTATGGTATGGTACGGTAATGTATGGTACGGTAATGTGTGGTATGGTGCGGTAATGTATGGTATGGTACGGTAATGTATGGTATGGTAATGTATGGTATGGTAATGTATGGTATGGTACGGTAATGTGTGGTATGGTGCGGTAATGTATGGTATGGTACGGTAATGTATGGTACGGTAATGTATGGTATGGTACGGTAATGTATGGTATGGTATGGTAATGTATGGTATGGTAATGTATGGTATGGTACGGTAATGTATGGTATGGTAATGTATGGTATGGTACGGTATGGTACGGTAATGTGTGGTATGGTGCGGTAATGTATGGTATGGTACGGTAATGTATGGTACGGTAATGTATGGTATGGTACGGTAATGTATGGTATGGTACGGGAATGTATGGTATGGTACGGTATGGTACGGTAATGTATGGTATGGTAATGTATGGTATGGTAATGTATGGTATGGTACGGTAATGTATGGTATGGTAATGTATGGTATGGTACGGTAATGTATGGTATGGTATGGTAATGTATGGTATGGTAATGTATGGTATGGTACGGTAATGTATGGTATGGTAATGTATGGTATGGTAATGTATGGTATGGTGCGGTAATGTATGGTATGGTACGGTAATGTATGGTACGGTAATGTATGGTATGGTAAGGTCTGGTATGGTACGGTATGGTATGGTATGGTATGGTACGGTATTGTATGGTATGGTATGGTAATGTATGGTATGGTATGGTAATGTATGGTATGGTAATGTATGGTATGGTACGGTAATGTATGGTATGGTACGGTAATGTATGGTATGGTACTGTATGGTAATGTATGGTACGATATGGTATGGTAATGTATGGTATGGTACGGTAATGTATGGTATGGTAATGTATGGTATGGTAATGTATGGTATGGTACGGTAATGTATGGTATGGTATGGTAATGTATGGTACGGTAATGTATGGTATGGTACGGTAATGTATGGTATGGTGCGGTAATGTATGGTATGGTACGGTAATGTATGGTATGGTACGGTATGGTATGGTACGGTAATGTGTGGTATGGTGCGGTAATGTATGGTATGGTATGGTACGGTATGGTAATGTATGGTATGGTAATGTATGGTATTGTATGGTAATGTATGGTATGGTAATGTATGGTATGGTACGGTAATGTATGGTATGGTACGGTAATGTATGGTATGGTACGGTAATGTATGGTACGGTAATGTGTGGTATGGTGCGGTAATGTATGGTATGGTACGGTAATGTATGGTATGGTATGGTAATGTATGGTATGGTAATGTATGGTATGGTACGGTAATGTATGGTATGGTAATGTATGGTATGGTACGATATGGTAATGTATGGTATGGTACGGTAATGTATGGTATGGTAATGTATGGTATGGTACGGTATGTATGGTATGGTATGGTAATGTATGGTATGGTAATGTATGGTATGGTACGGTAATGTATGGTATGGTACGGTAATGTATGGTATGGTACGGTAATGTATGGTACGGTAATGTGTGGTATGGTACGGTAATGTATGGTATGGTAATGTATGGTATGGTACGGTATGGTATGGTACGGTAATGTGTGGTATGGTGCGGTAATGTATGGTATGGTACGGTAATGTATGGTATGGTAATGTATGGTATGGTGCGGTAATGTATGGTATGGTACGGTAATGTATGGTATGGTACGGTATGGTATGGTACGGTAATGTGTGGTATGGTGCGGTAATGTATGGTATGGTATGGTACGGTAAGGTATGGTATGGTACGGTACGGTAATGTATGGTATGGTGCGGTAATGTATGGTATGGTACGGTAAGGTATGGTATGGTAGGGTGTNGTAATGTATGGTATGGTAAGGTAATGTATGGTATGGTAATGTATGGTATGGTAATGTATGGTATGGTACGGTAATGTATGGTATGGTATGGTAATGTATGGTATGGTAATGTATGGTATGGTACGGTAATGTATGGTATGGTAATGTATGGTATGGTAATGTATGGTATGGTACGGTATGGTATGGTACGGTAATGTGTGGTATGGTGCGGTAATGTATGGTATGGTACGGTAATGTATGGTACGGTAATGTATGGTATGGTAATGTATGGTATGGTACGGTAATGTATGGTATGGTACGGTAATGTATGGTATGGTAATGTATGGTATGGTATGGTAATGTATGGTATGGTATGGTAATGTATGGTATGGTAATGTATGGTATGGTACGGTAATGTATGGTATGGTAATGTATGGTATGGTAATGTATGGTATGGTACGGTAATGTATGGTATGGTATGGTAATGTATGGTATGGTAATGTATGGTATGGTACGGTAATGTATGGTATGGTAATGTATGGTATGGTACGGTATGGTACGGTAATGTGTGGTATGGTGCGGTAATGTATGGTATGGTATGGTAATGTATGGTATGGTAATGTATGGTATGGTACGGTAATGTATGGTATGGTAATGTATGGTATGGTAATGTATGGTATGGTACGGTAATGTATGGTATGGTACGGTAATGTATGGTATGGTACGGTATGGTATGGTACGGTAATGTGTGGTATGGTGCGGTAATGTATGGTATGGTATGGTACGGTATGGTAATGTATGGTACGGTATGGTAATGTATGGTATGGTACGATATGGTATGGTACGATACGGTATGGTAATGTATGGTATGGTACGGTAATGTATGGTATGGTATGGTAATGTATGGTATGGTAATGTATGGTATGGTACGGTAATGTATGGTATGGTACGGTATGGTATGGTACGGTAATGTGTGGTATGGTACGGTAATGTATGGTATGGTACGGTATGGTATGGTACGGTATGGTACGGTAATGTGTGGTATGGTGCGGTAATGTATGGTATGGTACGGTAATGTATGGTACGGTAATGTGTGGTATGGTGCGGTAATGTATGGTATGGTACGGTAATGTATGGTATGGTACGGTAATGTATGGTATGGTATGGTAATGTATGGTATGGTAATGTATGGTATGGTACGGTAATGTATGGTATGGTACTGTATGGTATGGTACGGTATGGTATGGTACGGTAATGTGTGGTATGGTGCGGTAATGTATGGTATGGTACGGTAATGTATGGTATGGTAATGTATGGTATGGTACGGTAATGTATGGTATGGTAATGTATGGTATGGTACGGTATGGTATGGTACGGTATGGTACGGTAATGTGTGGTATGGTGCGGTAATGTATGGTATGGTACGGTAATGTATGGTATGGTACGGTAATGTATGGTATGGTACGGTATGGTATGGTACGGTAATGTGTGGTATGGTGCGGTAATGTATGGTATGGTACGGTAATGTATGGTACGGTAATGTATGGTATGGTACGGTAATGTATGGTATGGTACTGTATGGTATGGTACGGTATGGTATGGTACGGTATGGTACGGTAATGTGTGGTATGGTAATGTATGGTATGGTACGGTAATGTATGGTATGGTACGGTAATGTGTGGTATGGTACGGTATGGTATGGTACGGTAATGTGTGGTATGGTGCGGTAATGTATGGTATGGTACGGTAATNATGGTAATGTATGGTACGGTATGGTAATGTATGGTATGGTACGATATGGTATGGTACGATACGGTATGGTAATGTATGGTATGGTACGGTAATGTATGGTATGGTATGGTACGGTAATGTATGGTATGGTACGGTACGGTAATGTATGGTATGGTACGGTAATGTATGGTATGGTACGGTAATGTATGGTATGGTACGATATGGTATGGTACGATACGGTATGGTAATGTATGGTATGGTGCGGTAATGTATGGTATGGTATGGTACGGTATGGTAAGGTATGGTATGGTAATGTATGGTATGGTACGGTATGGTACGGTAATGTATGGTATGGTAATGTATGGTATGGTATGGTAATGTATGGTATGGTACGGTAATGTATGGTATGGTACGGTACGGTAATGTATGGTATGGTACGGTACGGTAATGTATGGTATGGTACGGTAATGTATGGTATGGTACGGTATGGTAATGTATGGTATGGTACGATATGGTAATGTATGGTATGGTACGGTAATGTATGGTATGGTAATGTATGGTATGGTACGGTATGGTATGGTATGGTAATGTATGGTATGGTAAGGTAATGTATGGTATGGTACGGTATGGTAATGTATGGTATGGTAATGTATGGTATGGTACGGTATGGTACGGTAATGTATGGTATGGTACGGTAATGTATGGTATGGTAATGTATGGTATGGTACGGTATGGTATGGTACGGTATGGTACGGTAATGTGTGGTATGGTGCGGTAATGTATGGTATGGTATGGTAATGTATGGTACGGTAATGTGTGGTATGGTGCGGTAATGTATGGTATGGTAAGGTATGGTATGGTACGGTAATGTATGGTATGGTACGGTACGGTAATGTATGGTATGGTACGGTACGGTAATGTATGGTATGGTACGGTAATGTATGGTATGGTACGGTAATGTATGGTATGGTACGGTATGGTAATGTATGGTACGGTATGGTAATGTATGGTATGGTGCGGTAATGTATGGTATGGTATGGTACGGTATGGTAATGTATGGTATGGTATGGTACGGTATGGTAATGTATGGTATGGTACGGTAATGTATGGTATGGTACGGTACGGTAATGTATGGTATGGTACGGTACGGTAATGTATGGTATGGTACGGTAATGTATGGTATGGTACGGTATGGTATGGTACGGTAATGTGTGGTATGGTGCGGTAATGTATGGTATGGTATGGTACGGTATGGTAATGTATGGTATGGTAATGTATGGCATGGTACGGTAATGTATGGTATGGTAATGTATGGTATGGTAATGTATGGTATGGTACGGTAATGTATGGTATGGTATGGTAAGGTATGGTATGGTATGGTATGGTATGGTAGTTATGGTATGGTATGGTATGGTATGGTATGGTATGGTATGGTATGGTACGGTAAGGTATTGTATGGTATGGTACGGTAATGTATGGTATGGTACGGT
Source organism: Pachypanchax playfairii (assembly GCA_006937955.1). Classification (NCBI taxonomy): domain Eukaryota; kingdom Metazoa; phylum Chordata; class Actinopteri; order Cyprinodontiformes; family Aplocheilidae; genus Pachypanchax; species Pachypanchax playfairii. The sequence continues at coordinate 38,029 of SSNP01000403.1, read as the reverse complement.
AAGGTATGGTATGGTACGGTATGGTATGGTACGGTAATGTGTGGTATGGTGCGGTAATGTATGGTATGGTATGGTACGGTATGGTAATGTATGGTATGGTATGGTACGGTAAGGTATGGTATGGTATGGTAATGTATGGTATGGTATGGTAATGTATGGTATGGTAATGTATGGTATGGTACGGTAATGTATGGTATGGTAATGTATGGTATGGTAAGGTATGGTATGGTACGGTATGGTACGGTAATGTATGGTATGGTAATGTATGGTATGGTACGGTAATGTATGGTATGGTACGGTAATGTATGGTATGGTACGGTATGGTATGGTACGGTAATGTGTGGTATGGTGCGGTAATGTATGGTATGGTATGGTACGGTATGGTAATGTATGGTATGGTAATGTATGGCATGGTACGGTAATGTATGGTATGGTAATGTATGGTATGGTACGGTATGGTATGGTACGGTAATGTGTGGTATGGTGCGGTAATGTATGGTATGGTACGGTAATGTATGGTATGGTATGGTAATGTATGGTATGGTAATGTATGGTATGGTACGGTAATGTATGGTATGGTAAGGTATGGTATGGTACGGTAATGTGTGGTATGGTATGGTATTGTATGGTATGGTAATGTATGGTATGGTACGGTAATGTATGGTATGGTAATGTATGGTATGGTAATGTATGGTATGGTACGGTAATGTATGGTATGGTATGGTAATGTATGGTATGGTAATGTATGGTATGGTACGGTAATGTATGGTATGGTACGGTAATGTATGGTATGGTACGGTATGGTATGGTACGGTAATGTGTGGTATGGTGCGGTAATGTATGGTATGGTACGGTAATGTATGGTACGGTAATGTGTGGTATGGTACGGTAATGTATGGTATGGTACGGTAATGTATGGTATGGTAAGGTAATGTATGGTATGGTAATGTATGGTATGGTACGGTAATGTATGGTATGGTAAGGTATGGTATGGTACGGTATGGTATGGTACGGTATGGTACGGTAATGTATGGTATGGTACGGTAATGTATGGTATGGTACGGTATGGTATGGTACGGTAATGTGTGGTATGGTGCGGTAATGTATGGTATGGTACGGTAATGTATGGTACGGTAATGTATGGTATGGTACGGTAATGTATGGTATGGTACGGTAATGTATGGTATGGTATGGTATTGTATGGTATGGTAAGGTATGGTATGGTACGGTAAGGTATGGTATGGTAATGTATGGTATGGTATGGTACGGTAATGTATGGTATGGTACGGTAATGTATGGTATGGTAATGTATGGTATGGTACGGTAATGTATGGTATGGTAATGTATGGTATGGTAAGGTATGGTATGGTACGGTAATGTATGGTATGGTACGGTAATGTATGGTATGGTACGGTAATGTATGGTACGGTAATGTATGGTATGGTACGGTAATGTATGGTATGGTACGGTAATGTATGGTATGGTACGGTATGGTATGGTACGGTATGGTACGGTAATGTGTGGTATGGTACGGTAATGTATGGTATGGTACGGTAATGTATGGTATGGTACGGTAATGTATGGTACGGTAATGTATGGTATGGTACGGTAAGGTACGGTAATGTATGGTATGGTAATGTATGGTACGGTAATGTATGGTATGGTACGGTAATGTATGGTACGGTAATGTATGGTATGGTACGGTAATGTATGGTATGGTACGGTAATGTATGGTACGGTAATGTATGGTATGGTAATGTATGGTATGGTACGGTAATGTATGGTATGGTATGGTAATGTATGGTACGGTATGGTAATGTATGGTATGGTACGATATGGTATGGTACGATACGGTATGGTAATGTATGGTATGGTACGGTATGGTACGGTAATGTATGGTATGGTAATGTATGGTATGGTAATGTATGGTATGGTACGGTAATGTATGGTATGGTACGGTAATGTATGGTACGGTAATGTATGGTATGGTACGGTAATGTATGGTATGGTACGGTAATGTATGGTATGGTAATGTATGGTATGGTAATGTATGGTATGGTACGGTAATGTATGGTATGGTATGGTAATGTATGGTATGGTACGGTATGGTATGGTAAGGTATGGTACGGTAATGTGTGGTATGGTGCGGTAATGTATGGTATGGTACGGTAATGTATGGTACGGTAATGTATGGTATGGTACGGTATGGTACGGTATTGTATGGTATGGTAATGTATGGTATGGTAATGTATGGTATGGTACGGTAATGTATGGTATGGTACGGTAATGTATGGTATGGTAATGTATGGTATGGTACGGTAATGTATGGTATGGTACGGTAATGTATGGTACGGTAATGTATGGTATGGTACGGTAATGTATGGTATGGTACGGTATGGTAATGTATGGTACGGTATGGTACGGTAATGTGTGGTATGGTGCGGTAATGTACGGTATGGTACGGTAATGTATGGTACGGTAATGTATGGTAAGGTAAGGTATGGTATGGTACGGTATGGTATGGTATGGTATGGTATGGTATGGTAAGGTATGGTATGGTATGGTAATGTATGGTATGGTACGGTAATGTATGGTACGGTAATGTATGGTATGGTACGGTAATGTATGGTATGGTAATGTATGGTATGGTACGGTAATGTATGGTATGGTACGGTAATGTATGGTATGGTACGGTATGGTATGGTATGGTAGGGTAATGTATGGTATGGTACGGTATTGTATGGTATGGTACGGTAATGTATGGTATGGTAATGTATGGTATGGTACGGTAATGTATGGTATGGTACGGTAATGTATGGTATGGTACGGTATGGTAATGTATGGTACGATATGGTATGGTAATGTATGGTATGGTACGGTAATGTATGGTATGGTACGGTAATGTATGGTATGGTACGGTAATGTATGGTATGGTACGGTATGGTAATGTATGGTACGGTATGGTAATGTATGGTACGGTATGGTAATGTATGGTATGGTACGATATGGTATGGTACGATACGGTATGGTAATGTATGGTATGGTGCGGTAATGTATGGTATGGTACGGTAATGTATGGTACGGTAATGTATGGTATGGTACGGTAATGTATGGTATGGTACGATAATGTATGGTATGGTAATGTATGGTATGGTACGATAATGTATGGTATGGTAATGTATGGTATGGTACGGTAATGTATGGTACGGTAATGTGTGGTATGGTGCGGTAATGTATGGTATGGTATGGTAATGTATGGTACGGTATGGTAATGTATGGTATGGTACGATATGGTAATGTATGGTAGGGTACGGTAATGTATGGTATGGTAATGTATGGTATGGTACGGTATGGTACGGTAATGTATGGTATGGTAATGTATGGTATGGTAATGTATGGTATGGTATGGTATGGTATGGTACGGTATGGTAATGTATGGTATGGTACGGTATGGTATGGTACGATACGGTATGGTAATGTATGGTATGGTGCGGTAATGTATGGTATGGTATGTTATGGTATGGTATTGTATGGTATGGTATTGTATGGTAATGTATGGTATGGTACGATATGGTAATGTATGGTATGGTACGGTAATGTATGGTATGGTAATGTATGGTATGGTACGGTATGGTATGGTATGGTAATGTATGGTATGGTACGGTAATGTATGGTATGGTACGGTATGGTAATGTATGGTACGATATGGTATGGTAATGTATGGTATGGTAATGTATGGTATGGTAATGTATGGTATGGTACGATAAGGTATGGTATGGTAATGTATGGTATGGTACGGTAATGTATGGTATGGTATGGTAATGTATGGTATGGTAATGTATGGTATGGTACGGTAATGTATGGTATGGTATGGTACGGTATGGTAATGTATGGTATGGTAATGTATGGTATGGTACGATAATGTATGGTATGGTAATGTATGGTATGGTACGATAATGTATGGTATGGTAATGTAGGTATGGTAATGTATGGTATGGTATGGTAAGGTATGGTATGGTACGGTAATGTATGGTATGGTACGGTAATGTATGGTATGGTAATGTATGGTATGGTACGGTAATGTATGGTATGGTGCGGTAATGTATGGTATGGTACGGTAATGTATGGTACGGTAATGTATGGTATGGTAAGGTATGGTATGGTAATGTATGGTATGGTATGGTATGGTAATGTAAGGTATGGTATGGTAAGGTATGGTATGGTATGGTATGGTATGGTAAGTATGGTACGGTATGGTATGGTAATGTATGGTATGGTACGGTAATGTATGGTATGGTACGGTAATGTATGGTATGGTACGGTAATGTATGGTATGGTACGGTATGGTAATGTATGGTATGGTACGATATGGTAATGTATGGTATGGTACGGTAATGTATGGTACGGTAATGAATGTATGGTACGGTAATGTATGGTATGGTACGGTAATGTATGGTATGGTAATGTATGGTATGGTAATGTATGGTATGGTAATGTATGGTATGGTACGATAATGTATGGTATGGTATGTATGGTACGGTACGGTAATGTATGGTATGGTACGGTACGGTAATGTATGGTATGGTACGGTAATGTATGGTATGGTACGGTATGGTAATGTATGGTATGGTACGATATGGTAATGTATGGTATGGTACGGTAATGTATGGTATGGTAAGGTAGGGTATGGTATGGTATGGTATGGTATGGTACGGTAATGTGTGGTATGGTGCGGTAATGTATGGTATGGTACGGTAATGTATGGTACGGTAATGTGTGGTATGGTGCGGTAATGTAGGTATGGTATGGTACGGTATGGTAATGTATGGTATGGTATGGTACGGTATGGTAATGTATGGTATGGTAAGGTATGGTATGGTACGGTATGGTACGGTAATGTGTGGTATGGTGCGGTAATGTATGGTATGGTACGGTAATGTATGGTACGGTAATGTATGGTATGGTACGGTAATGTATGGTATGGTACGGTAATGTATGGTATGGTAATGTATGGTATGGTATGGTATGGTACGGTATGGTAATGTATGGTATGGTATGGTATGGTAGGGTATGGTATGGTATGGTAATGTATGGTATGGTACGGTATGGTACGGTAATGTATGGTATGGTAATGTATGGTATGGTAATGTATGGTATGGTACGGTAATGTATGGTATGGTAATGTATGGTATGGTATGGTATGGTATGGTACGGTATGGTATGGTACGGTATGGTAATGTATGGTATGGTACGATATGGTAATGTATGGTATGGTAGGGTAATGTATGGTATGGTAATGTATGGTATGGTACGATAATGTATGGTATGGTAATGTATGGTATGGTATGGTAATGTATGGTATGGTACGGTAATGTATGGTATGGTACGGTACGGTAATGTATGGTATGGTACGGTATGGTAATGTATGGTATGGTACGATATGGTAATGTATGGTATGGTACGGTAATGTATGGTATGGTAATGTATGGTATGGTACGGTATGGTATGGTATGGTATGGTACGGTAATGTATGGTATGGTACGGTAATGTATGGTATGGTACGGTAACGTATGGTATGGTACGGTAAGGTATGGTATGGTAAGGTATGGTATGGTATGGTATGGTATGGTAATGTATGGTATGGTAATGTATGGTATGGTACGGTATGGTACGGTAATGTATGGTATGGTAATGTATGGTATGGTAATGTATGGTATGGTAATGTATGGTATGGTACGGTAATGTATGGTATGGTAATGTATGGTATGGTACGGTATGGTATGGTATGGTAATGTATGGTATGGTACGGTAATGTATGGTATGGTACGGTATGGTAATGTATGGTACGATATGGTATGGTAATGTATGGTATGGTACGGTAATGTATGGTATGGTACGGTAATGTATGGTATGGTACGGTAATGTATGGTATGGTACGGTATGGTAATGTATGGTACGGTATGGTAATGTATGGTACGGTATGGTAATGTATGGTATGGTACGTATGGTATGGTACGGTAAGGTATGGTATGGTACGGTAATGTATGGTATGGTACGGTATGGTATGGTACGGTAACGTATGGTATGGTAATGTATGGTATGGTAATGTATGGTATGGTAATGTATGGTATGGTATGGTATTGTATGGTATGGTAAGGTATGGTATTGTATGGTAATGTATGGTATGGTACGATATGGTAATGTATGGTATGGTACGGTAATGTATGGTATGGTAATGTATGGTATGGTAATGTATGGTATGGTAATGTATGGTATGGTACGATAATGTATGGTATGGTAATGTATGGTATGGTATGGTAATGTATGGTATGGTACGGTAATGTATGGTATGGTACGGTATGGTAATGTATGGTATGGTACGATAGGGTAATGTATGGTATGGTACGGTAATGTATGGTATGGTAATGTATGGTATGGTACGATAATGTATGGTATGGTAATGTATGTATGGTACGGTAATGTATGGTACGGTAACGTATGGTATGGTATGGTAATGTATGGTATGGTACGGTAATGTATGGTATGGTACGGTATGGTAATGTATGGTATGGTACGATATGGTAATGTATGGTATGGTATGGTAATGTATGGTATGGTATTGTATGGTATGGTACGGTATTGTATGGTATGGTAATGTATGGTATGGTATGGTAATGTATGGTATGGTACGGTATGGTATGGTATGTTATGGTTCGGTATGGTATGGTACGATATGGTATGGTAATGTATGGTATGGTACGGTAAGGTATGGTATGGTACGGTATGGTAATGTATGGTATGGTATGATACGGTAATGTGTGGTATGGTGCGGTAATGTATGGTATGGTACGGTAATGTATGGTACGGTAATGTATGGTATGGTAATGTATGGTATGGTACGGTAATGTATGGTATGGTATGGTAATGTATGGTATGGTAATGTATGGTATGGTACGGTAATGTATGGTATGGTAATGTATGGTATGGTAATGTATGGTATGGTACGGTAATGTATGGTATGGTATGGTAATGTATGGTATGGTAATGTATGGTATGGTACGGTAATGTATGGTATGGTACGGTAATGTATGGTATGGTACGGTAATGTATGGTATGGTATGGTACGGTAATGTGTGGTATGGTACGGTATGGTAATGTATGGTATGGTAAGGTATGGTATGGTGATTTTTATGGTTCCGAACTAAATGAAAAGTTTACAGCCAATCCATGTGATCGGTTTTAGTGATTGGCAGCAAAAATCCAGGGCATCCCTAATTATAACCCAACATCTTGTTCTTGATTTCGTCCAGACATCCAGAATTCTGGTACTCTCTCTGTATCAGCATTACTGTAAAGACAGCTCAACAGCATTATGCTTTAGAGCCTCAAATGTACACATTTTTGACTGACTCTCTCACTTCATGTAAAATTTACTTGCTTGACTCCATCATAACTGAATTCTTCCACTACAATTCTTGAGAATGAGGTGATTTTTAGCTGTACGCTGGTGGCAGAGTTCTTGCTCTCTTTAAATGGATTCCTACCTGATGCTTAGTGAGGTAAGGAGGACATAAATCTCCGTGGCGCCGATCCAGGCCCGAGTTCCTTGTAGGCACTGCTTAAAATGTGATGCCCCCTGAGGATCAAGTCCTTCTTTCCAGGCCTCTTCAATCATACTCTGCATCCGAGGAATACAAGGAACTAGCTTGTCTGCCAGATACATACACACATAATCCATTACATACTCACATGCACCTGTACAGCAGCTTCAGTGTGATATGTTATGTGATGTCCATCTAATGTTGATCTGACATTATTTTTATGATCCTGGATAAACAAAGATCATTTTATTTTAAAAGCTTATACAACACTTTATTTGCACTTTGGTATCAAAGTTGATAAAGGTTGACACAACTGTACAAATACTAAAACATTCAGTTATAATAAACATAAAACAAAAAGGTGATATGTGACTGCACACCTTGTAGAACAGAAGAATAGCTGTCTATTCTGTGGAGGGAGGAGAGGAGCATCTGGAAGTTTCTGTACCCACAGCCCCAACCTTGATCACCCACAGAAGAGCAGTAGTGGTCGGTGTCAGCACACAGCCACACATGGACAGAATCTTTGCATTGAGTCTGATAGTAATTATACAGGGCTTTGATGACACCTGGACAGAGGTTGAAAGAGAAAAGGTTTTTTAAAAGAACAAAACAAAACAAAATAAAATTACACGAAGAATAGGATTAAAAATTACAAGGTTGAGGACAGAGTACAACTAAAAACTCAGATTTAAGACAGAAAACAAGAAGTAACTAAAGGTTCAATTCATTTTGATTCATAAAGCACCAGATTTGTATTAGTATTTAATTACGTTGGTAATAGTAACAGTAATAGTATGTTACGTTAGTATGAGTAACTTATGAATTGCCAATCCTAAAAAAAAAAAAAAAAAAAATCCTGTCTAAAGAATTAGTGGATCCATGGATGGATGGACAGACGGACGGCTGGACGTTTTCAGCACATTCTGTATTCAAGTTGTCGTCTCGTGCTAACCAACTCGTACTGACAATAACTAGCACAGTTTATGTTGTTGTTTTCTCTGTATTCTTATGTAGTTTTACTACATTAACTTTTTCCTTCAGGAGATTTGCAAAAGAAAATCACTTGTTTTCTTAATAAAAATATTGCTTTTGCCACAACAGTAAACATCCTGAACTCAATGTTTCTTTATGGTTAGTCACTTTTTTTAAATTCTGGGAATTCCAGTTGATTTTTGAAGAGTCCGGTCTTTATAACACACAGTAACATAAACGGTGTAAACAGCACAAGACCTGAGCCAAGATTCTAGCTAAGAACTGAATCATGCTGGTCACAAAAGAACGCACAATACTATCCCAATAGTGTTGATATGTTCTGAAAGCTTTATCATATCTGTTCCTGCTGATATTAAAGTTTGATCTACACCCAGATTCTTCAAACAGCAGCTTTTTGTTATTTGTCTCATCTTGGTGTATGTTAGGGGACGTGTAGCTAAATCTCAGATTAAATGGGTTTTATTTAGCTGAGGAAGAAATGTTCCCTTTAATGTCAAACAGCACAATTTGTGACATGAACATGAGAAAAAGGACACTGTCACTGTGTATTGTCATTAAAACTGCTGTGTGTTCTTGTGAGATTCATTTTGGACTAACATACCCTGAGTCTTGGTTGAACCATCATCCAGCCCTGACGCAAGAGACTCCATCATCTCAGCCCTGTTCCAGTGAAACTCGGCAGGGGTCAAAAGGCCACGGGCCACAGCCTTCTCCATAGCGGTCTCCACCTGTCGACAATAGCCCCCTCCACCTCCCAAACCGAACTGTCTCTGTCGCAGAACCAAGATTTATTCATCAAATTTGAACAGCCTGCTGCAGACTGCATGATGGACACCATTACAAAGTATGATAATGAGATCAAACACCACTGAGGTGTCACCACTTTAAGATTATAACAGAATAAACTATATTTGTGAAAACTTCTCTGGTACGCCACATTTTGATGAACGCTGATCTACCACAGAAAATTCTTTACAAATTTCTTACAGCCAATGAAAATCCAAACCTGCAGCTTTTGAAATTCCTCTCTCTCGCGCTGGGCCACCTCCTGCCTGCTCCTCAGTTCCTCCTCATGCTGAAGCTGTGCAGCCAACGTCAGGTCTGAGTCCAGGTTTCCTGCAGCAACACAGTTAACACAACAGGATCAGGACCACACTAAAACAGACAGGATCATTTCAGAGATGTCAAACCCAACAACCTGCAGGAGTCCCGGCTGAATAGGGATCTAAATGCAGCTCCACATGTTCCTGCAGAGACACGCTGTCCCTGCAGACAGCTGAGCACATGGGACACTCAAAGCTTCTCGCTCCTACAAAACAGAATCAAAGCTGTATTACTGCAGATTAGCTGTGAACAGCAAAGCATGAGGATTCAGTCTGGTTTGCAGGGAGGAGAAAAAACATGCACAAGTTTGAGACTTGAACTTTTAGAGAACTTTCAATAAGACCTGAGAAGTTCATTTTAGAGTCAAATGAGTTCAGATCCTGATGATCTGACCAGATGAGGGGTGGTAGTAGCTCAGGAAGTACAACAGGAGGGTCACCAGTTCACCTGTCACCTGTTCTGTCCAGAAAAATCTCTCTGCCGTTATGTTTTTGGGCAGGACACTTCCCTCACCCTGCCTTTTTTGTGTGGTCAGAGGGTCCGGTGGCGTCGGGGCAGATGAGGTTACATGTGTAGTTTACACAGTGTGTGTGAATGTGAGTTTGTAGTGTGAAGCAGAGCCTTTATGATGTCAATCTGTGGACTACAGATAATCTCTGATACCTTGAACCCTGTTTAAAAACCTTTCATCCTGATCATACAAACAGACTCAAAGTATATGTCCTCAAACTTTAAAACTAATGAAATAATAAACATTGGATTTTATCCTGATGTGGTTATTTTTTGGAATTTGAATCATCTTCTACACATAACAATTTAAACTATTTAAAATGCTTCTTCAAAAACTGCAAACGGCAGATCAGATTCTTCTCATTTCAACGTCTGAGGATTAACAGTCTCCAAAGTAAAGACAGCAGAATAAGTCAACATTTCAGTTAAATTATAGACAGACTGAAAAGAAAATCTGCAGAAGTCAAAGTTCATTTTTACTTGGTAAATTATTTCTCATCCTCTTGAAAGTTAATGACACACTCAGAATAAAGTAGAATATTTGTAAGTTGTTTAAAGAGAGAAGGTGCATTTTTAAACCATAAATCCCAGTTTATCATAATGACACATGGCTAATGGAATGCGATAGCAAAGCCTGAACAACTGGGATTAATAAATCTACTTGCTGTGTGCAGATTATCAAAGAGGTGAGTTACTGTCATCGGAGTGCTGATCCTGAAGATGCAGCTCAACATGCTCCTGCAGAATGGAAGTGCTGCTGCAGCCCAATAAACACACGGGACAGAAGAACTGCATCTCTGGACCAAATACAGAACAATTCAACTTTTTTTTTGGTTTCACATTTTGAAAGAAGTTTGTAAAATGTCGAAATATCTCTTCCTGATGATGCACTTCACCTTTGTTGTGCTCAGATTTGACTCCATTAATGCAGCAGCTGACTGGATGCTGTCCATTTAAAGAAAAACCCTGAGTGTGCGTCGTGTTGTTCTGTCCCTGGATATTACAAGCTGTTGCTGCTTCACTAGCTGGATCACCATCATCTCTACAGCTCCTCTTACTGCCACATACACCAGCTTCTTCTGTGGAACCCAAAACATATGTGGTGTGAGCAGGACCGAGCCCTTGGTACTTCTCATCAGGATGTGCAGATGATATGTGGAAACTAAGTTGATCAAAGGAAACTCCGGACAGCGGACAAAGAGGACACTGCATGTGGTTTTCCAGGTGGCTGAGAAGGAGATGTGTCTTCATGTCCTCTTCTAACATTATTTCTTCACCACAGATTTCACAGGTCAGCATGGCTGCCACCTGCAGACAGCAAATTATCAATATCATGATCCAGTACAGCAAAATAAAGTTTCTTTGTTAAAAACATCAAGAACACCTGGTCTCATCAGAGAGATGGATAGTAATCGTGTTTCTGTTGGCTTTGACAACATAATTCTTCAATATCTGATGAAAGTGTTAGTACAAAAACAGTCTGTCAGTCATTAAACCAACTTCTTCCTGTTCAGGGTTGCAAAAAAGCATCAGGTCAATGACAGACTTGTTTGTGTAGAGAGTGATGCAGACCCTCTGAAATGGTGGAGGAAACATGAAGATAACTTTCCTGCATTAAAGAACAACTAACCCCCCCTGCCAGAGACTTACTTCCGCCTCAGTGAGAGTTCAAAACTGGCACTGAAATGGGCGTGCCGGGAGGACTGAGGGGCACGAGCGGGAGGGGGCTAGTGGGCGGGGTTTGGGCTGTGATTGACAGTTGGCTTTGGCGCTGACACTGACAGCTAAAGTGCATAATGGCAAGCGATAGCGAGTCACGTTTTGCAACAGAGAGATCCTTTGAGGTGGAAGATTTTTCTCCACCTCCCTCCCCTGAGATGGAGGTTCTGGAGGAGGGTTCGGTGGCGGACGCTAGCGGTCCTGAGCCGTATCGCTTCGAGCAGCGAGCTCCAGCGAGGCCCCATACGGTGCTGCGGAGGCTGCCACCGAACCCTCGCTGGAGCTCGCGGCTCGAAGCGATACGGCTCAGGGCCGCTAGCGTCCGCCACCGAACCCTCCTCCAGAACCTCCATCTCAGGGGAGGGAGGTGGAGAAAAATCTTCCACCTCGAAGGATCTCTCTTCAGAGTTTCAGAGTGGTAAATGGCGTTAGCATGATTGCTGATGGGTCTCTGATATGAGAGGAAATACTGAAAAACGTGTAATATATATATATATATATATTACACGTTATTCAGTATTTGCTCTTATCTAAGAGACCCATCAGAAATATGTGTATATATATATATATATGTGTGTGTGTGTGTGTATGTATATATATATATATATATTGCCCTCTACTGACCAAATTGTATCGTATATATAATTTTGTTAAACTCTGTATGAACAGGTGTACATGTGGGCATTGTGTCTCATTGTCCCCTCTGGAAAACGTGTGCTGTCGAGAGACCCCCAAGGTACACATAAGTATTTACAAAAATAAACACAGGATTTATTGATTAAACAGTATAAGCATTTATATTCATAACACATCAGTTTCACACAATCATTAATTATGTGCTGGCCATATTTTCCATCTTCCAATGTAGTGAGACTATGACATGAAACTGTCCCCATTGTTACAGGTCTGGCACAGGTGTGAGCAGGTTGGGGGGGGCTCCTGCATCTTAGCAGACTAGAATTATGTCTTCATCCCAAAATTTTTCAATACAAAAGTGAATTTACTGCCATTTACTGAAGGTATATTATATAAATTGTATATGTCAGAAAAATATTATTTCATTTTTCAGATCGGTTTCTTCAGGTTTTGTCAGCAACTGCAAAAAGTATTAGAGATGTCATCAGGCACTGGTTCCACGATTCATCAATACATATTGATCCGAAAACAAAATATTTCTGTTCTACTAAGCTCACTGATCAAAATAGTAAATAAATGTTTTGGGAG
>SSNP01000403.1:6131-23893 GCA_006937955.1 Pachypanchax playfairii | reverse complement strand
CAGTGTGGGCATTGCTGCTTCACTTGGAGGATTGTGCCTACTGTCACTGTTTCCACAATGCAGTGACGAGTGCAGACAGGACATGAGCGAAAAAGCCCCAACAGTTGGTCCTCATAAAGGATTTATTTTTTCTGCAGGGTTAATAAAATAAAAGACAAAATGTAGCCATTCTAAACACAAAATAATAGTATGATAGTTTAATAACAGAACACCATACATAAAATTACATAATTGTTTTATAGATAATTTGTTGTTTACCTTGAACAGTCCACATAGCTTGTACTTCCTTCCAGAAGGAAGCTGTGGTCTGACACATCAAACCTCTGTCTTTTAAGAGGTGTGGAGCTGGACTGAGGAATTTCAGGGATTGCAATCAAGCCCTCTGTAGCACAGGACACGCTCCGGTTTGGGGTTCTGGCTTGGGTGGCTATATATATATATATATATATATAAGATAAAAAAAACACACATTTATATTAGTACAAGGTTGAACAACCAGCACAACCATACATGTCTAATTAGTTTTATGGGTTCAGCAATATAAATCATGTGTAATATGATGTTACCATGCACACAGTACAACACAGAACCAGCCAGGGCCGGAGTGGGACTCATCTTCAGCCCTGGAGTTCCACGTCTCAGACCGGCCCATTTTAGATCACAACCTATTATTATTAAAACCATAAAATCTTAACCTTACATGTTAAATCTACAATGGTGCACTGTTACATAAAGCCTTAATTCACTGTAATTGATTTAGCAATATTTGATGAGGATAAGAAAAAAATGTATATTCTGTGACTGAGTGTGATTGAAACTATCAACAGACTCATAGAAAGTGGTTATCCAATGCTTGCTAGTTCACATACTCTGTTACAACAGCTCACCTGCTCCTACCAGCCTACTGACAGGAGCATCTCCTCATCACTTCCTGGCTCTGCTTCTGGCACTCAATCATATTTTTAGGTCATAACTCAGTACAAGCTCCCTTTTTACAAACAATTCTGATCAATTCAGTTTCACAAATGTAGTGCTGAATTGTCCAGCATCTGAGGATACTTAGCAGGCCTCCAGACTTTATTATATTAATATTCAGTCAGTGGGTAATACTATCTGCCCAATTGTGGGTTCATGGCTGGTGCTTGGTGGATCTTGCTTCTGACTCAAGCCTGCTGTTTGTAACAGCAGCTTCTTTTAATGGAAAAGCTGCCAATTTTTTGCACATTTAGCTGCATTTCCAGAACTTTTCTCTATAAATCCAGCCTTCTCCACACCACCTTTCTACTCTACGTCTGTAAACACAGCTGGACGAGCTCACTAACGTGTTACGTCAGGTGCTACTGAGAGAAAAAAAAACAAAACAGAGCCGACAGTGGAGACGGCCCAGGACCAGGTAGCAGCGTAGGTTACGTGATCAACACAGAAACATGACTAAACACCGGCCCGCAAAAAAGAAAAGAAAAAGGGAGGGAGGGAGGGAGCGATCACCGGACCACCAGGAATTGTCCCGGTCCTCCCGATTAGCCACTCCGGGCCTGAAACCAGCACCACAGTATAAAATATCAACACAAAGTGGATAGTGGATATAACATGCCTGTACCTTTGTAGCTCAGTGTCATAACGCCCAGACTCGTTCATATTGTAATTTAGCATTTGCATGACTGAAATACTAGATACTATTCAAAGCTGACAGAACAAGGTAATATACGAGTGTCACACACTGCTATTATCACTGCTGTAATCAACCTTGGTAAAACGTAATTCTTAGCTGTTTTTAGCTCCATATTTTGCTCACTCACCTCAGACTGGTGCCTTAAATCCTCGTTGGCGGGGCAGCAGTGTCGGTGTTCTTTGGCCCAGCCGTGTAAAAGCAACGGGACAGTCTCCCTCTTCAGAACCAGCTTCTTCACAAAGCCTCGTTCATGCTCCAGCAAGTTGGTGAGGGAATCGCGGGTAAAATGTTGTCTGCAAACTCCGGCATATAATTTTCTACACTAAATATTGGAACTAAAATCTAAGTTAATAACGCTAACTAAATGCTGTGCTATCAAATCGCTAACCTGAAAATCGAAGACGTTCGCAGTTCTCTCTATTCAAACTCCAGCTCGATACGAGGCGTGTCTACGGCTGAGCCGCTTTTATACTCGGCAGCGGCAGAGCTGCCACGTCACAAAATCTTAAGAACCTCAGAGCTAATCAGTAAACTGGATTCGAAATTCGAATGCAGTACACTGTTTAACCTTAGGAGGGAGCTACACAGACGTTTTTTGGCTTAAAGTTAAGATTTTAACAAATATGCACTAAAATATCAAAATAATGCCTGGGACATGTAGTTAAGACTACTAGACACCCGTTTAGACAGTTTATCAGCAAAAAAAAGTTGATTTGGGGGTTAGTTGCTCTTTAAGCCGTACCTTGGTGTGCCAGCCACCAGCTCCCCCTCTGAAAGGGTGTTTAGTTGCCACAGAGCATCCTTAAAACCTGACAGTGTTGACAGGTCAGTTTTCCTGGCACAAAATCTGTAAATTGTACAGAAGTTGGTATGTTTTTTTTTTAAATATTTCGAATGCACTTACCAGAAAATCAAAGAAGCGCCGCGTCTTCTTCTGCGCATAGCGCTGCTACCTTCTTCTTCTTCTTCTTCTTCTTCTTCTTCTTCTTCTTTTGCCTTTTTATGGCGGTTGGCAAACAACTTTAGAGGTGCATTACCGCCACCCACTGGTAAGGAGTGTGGACCAGGAATACACTATCCTACTATTTCATAAATAAAAAAATAAAAAAATACCCCCGACTATTATCTATATCCTTGAACTTAAACCAGTACATTTAACAAATCTCAAAATTACTGGGTAACAATTACTTTCCCTCAGTATCTCTGCTATTTTACATCTTACTTTTATTTCTTCTAGATTCTGTACCATAACCCTTCTTTCCAATGTATATTTCTCGCAATCAATTATAACATGTTCAATTGTCTCTTTCTGATAACAATAACTACAATTCCCATCAATATGCTTTCCAATTTTGACTAATGAACTATTTAACCCAGTATGTCCTATTCTTAATCTTGATAATATTATATCATCTTTTCTGTTTAACCCACCTTCCCTCATCCTACCAACCTTTCTTTGTATTTTATAATGCCATCTTCCTTTTTTTCCTTCCTCCCATTCTTTCTGCCATCTTTCCCTCAACTTCTGTTTAATGATACTTTTAATTTCTAATTTACTGAACCTAATTATTATTTCAATATTTACATGTTTATTAGCTCTCTTTGCTATTTTATCTGCCATTTCATTACCAATTACCCCAATATGTGCAGGAATCCATACCAATACTATTTCAAGTCCCATCATCTGTAATCTATACAACGTCTGTTGAATTTCTATTAAAATATCTGGTCGACTATCTGAATGATTATTATGTATACTGTACAAGGATGAACTAGAATCTGAACATATTATTGTTTTAAGTGGTTTTATTTCCTCTATCCAGTGCAAGGCTGCTGCTACCTTCTTCTTCTTCTTCTTCTGATTTTTATTGGCGGTTGGCAAACAACAAAATGGTGCATTTCCGCCACCAACTAGTGTGGAGTGTGGTCTAGAACAGCGCTCAACAACAAAACCTAATACTAATAATAATAATAATACCTTAAAAAAAAAAAAAAAAAAAAAACTCAAATCCTCCCAAACATTCTACTTTCTTTGGAAAAACTGAAATAAAGCCTGATAACATTCACTTTTTGAATCTTTTCTCAATAAATCAATAAGGTCTAGTTTCATTTTCATCTTGCTTTGGTTTTGGATTAGTTTTCTTCTTTCTGCCTGATACTTCTGACATTGTAATATAACATGATTTAGCCTATAGTTTCTTCTTCACCACAATGGTCACATTTCCCTGTATTATGTTTCCCTAATATGAATAATGCATATTGTTTAAACCAGTATGTCCAAATCTCAGTCTAGAAATAATCACCTCCTCTCTCCTACTCCTTCCGGTGTGTCTCGTTTCTCCTACCCTTCTTTGAATTTTTTTTTGCCATTTTTTCTTCATTTCTTGCCTCATCATGCTCTTTATCTCTTTTTGCCCATAGTTAATATCCAAGTCAACCACTGGATTTACTGTTGCTTCCTTTGCCATCCTATCAACCTCTTCATTTCCTCTGACTCCATAGTGAGCTGGAATCCATAAAAAATGACTGTAAATCCCATCATATTAATTCTATAAAGTGTTTGCTGAATTTCTAGAAGTATGTCTGGTCTGCCTTCTGATTGACTGCACTTTAAACTATTTAATGATGAGCTTGAATCTGAACAAATAATTGACATTAATGGTCTATGTTCCTCCACCCATTGAATAGCTAACAGAATTGCTAGCATTTCTCCTGTATATACTGATAATTTGTCATTTACCCTTTTCTTTACTTTGATGTGAAACTCAGGAACAATAAACGCTATGCCAATATGATCTGCTGTGTTCTTTGATGCATCTGTATATATTTGTACATAATTATAATACTTATCAATATAATCCTGTACTGAGTTTATTATTAGAGCTGCTACCTCGTTCTTCTTCTTCTTTTGTGTTTTTTTTTTTTTTTGCCGTTGGCAACCAACGATATGGTGCATTACCGCCACCACTGGCTTGGAGTGTGGACCAAAATATATCCTGTCGTACAATTTAGTTTGTCTTAAAAACTGAAACAAAGCTATGAAACGTTCACACTCTTGATTTCCCTTGCAATAAATCCTTTATATCTAACTTAAATTTGTTTTCCCAAACTTGTGCACTAGCCGTCTTCTTTCTTCTTTTATATCTTTGACAGTGTAATAGAACATGTTCTATGGTTTCATTTACTCCACACAGATTACATTTCCCCTTTTGATGTTTTCCTACAATGAAAAGGGTACTAATACAGTGTGTCCAAATCTTAATCTAGATATTATTGTCTCCTCTCTCTTGGTCCTCCCCATCCTCCTCATGTCTCCTGTTTTCCTTAGAACAAATCACTCTGCCTGTTCTTTCCTCCTCCCACCGCTTTTGCCACCTTTCCCTCATTTTCTGTTTTATAATGCTTTTCATTTCCTCTCCACATTTGAGCAGTGACTCAATGAAGGCATGTGCTGTTACATGTACAGCTGGCTTAAACTGTGAATTGTCCTGAATTGTGGACAATGTTTCAACTAAGTCCACATACAAAGCATTCTTTGGCTGGGCAAAGGATCCTTCTTTAATGCAGCATCCTTTGAGGACTATCTTGTTTCCTCAATCAGTGAAATTCTTCTGTGTTGGGGGTCCTGACTCACACCTTCCCAAACATTCATTCTCTGATATGAGTCACGAAGAAACACTGCAATCTCATTAATCAACCCTAATAAGGATGCTGCTGTTATCACAACACCTGTGGTTTCAGACATAACCAGGTTTAGAACATGGGCATAACACCATACATACATTTGGGTTGGGACAGAAAACCCCCTGTATTGCCCCTGCATATTTGCAGCCCCATCAGTTGAGTTTCCAATGCAGTCCTTCACATCAATTTTGTAAATGGCCAACGTCTCCTTGAGCACTTTAAAGAGACCATTTTATACAAATTTCAGGACTTTGTGGTTATTTCTTAAGTATTAACCTGTAATATTAAACATTTTATATCTAAAAAACATTAGGAAACACTTATTAACAAACCTTTCAATCTGTCTGCATCAAAATTCGGGTGGTTCCGGCTCGTTACAAGTCAGGCTTCAGCAGCAGCTCATTCATATTCATTATTTAAATTTGCTGGACTCTGATTGGCTAACAAACTAGCCTATGAGAGCAAGGTATACTGTTTCCTGCCCTGCTGCGCATGGTAACAGCAGACGTTCTCTCTTCCTGTTTGCTACGTCTTATGCTAACAGCTTTTAGTAGTTTAGTTGATGACTTGCATTCAATAACTGCAAGTAGATTCTCCTGAATGCTGGTGAATGCATTGCACTGCACTGATCTTTTGAAGTTATACCTTGAGTTGTGTCTATCTGTACAGTTTACATTTTAGCCTGGATTACTTCAATTGCAGTTGTTTCCTTGATGAGTTGCCGGAACGTGCTGCTGCAAACAGCTGTCAAATTTGCTAAGAAGCAGAAGAATTTCAAGAAAGTTCCCATGATCCACAGACATGTCTGTAATGAGTGGTCTGCCTCATTTTTACTTCTGCGGTAACTGAGTGTGCATTTTCCTATCAGTTTTACTGCATCATTACTACATTGTAGCTTCTTGCGCCAGTTCCCAGTGAGCTGATATTGTATTTGAATCCAGTAGATTAGCGATGTCTGCCTTACTTATCCATGAAAGGTAAGCATCTACACATTCTAGATTAATATGTGTGTTTTTATGACTGTTGAGCCTCTGATGGATGTGTCTCCAATCTTTACATCCTTGAGTAAAGGTACTTGTGTCTGTCTTTTTAGAAGATGCCATGCAAACTGCACGAAATAAAGAGTGGTTTTCAGCATCATACTGTAAGTCACCCATTTTCTTTGCAATCATCTTTACATCTGTATGATTTCCTGACAGATTCTTGTGCATCAGAGGACTGATTTGAATGAAACTTTTAAAAAAATCCAGTGTGGTGGATTTTGGGCAGTTGAAATAATTATATTCCTGCTGGATCACCTCTATTACTGGAGCAGCAATGTCTCTGCTTGTTGCTGCAATATCAGGTGCAGGTGTATCGCCATTTTTTGGCCTACAGTCTGTGTGACCCTTCCTCCACTAATTCCTCCTCGCTTGTTTCCTCTCCAGACCTGCTCCCACTCTCACCTGGCATCATGTCACCAGCAGCAACAGCTGCAGTGCAACTGGGAGTCCCACCAGGCTCATCACTGGGCACAGGCTTTTTATAGAATGACTGCATAATATTTGCACTTTTCCCACTTTCAGCCAATAAAGTCTTACCCTTTTCTGCTCGCCATTTACTCTCTCCTCGATCCATTTTCTTTTATTACGTGTTGTTGACATGCTCTTACTACCCATAATTCACTTGTCCTATCATCTCATCAAGTAAACTATTGCTCGACCAATAAACATCCAAAACACCTTAAAAATAGAGATCACATAAATTTAGGCTATTTGTCCTTTATGGGAAAAATAAAAAAACATCATTATTATTATTTAGTTTATAAGTCTATTATTTTTCAGAGTAAAGTCATTGTTTGTTTGTTTGCTTTTTTCTTTCTTATTTGTGGCCACCTGCAGCTCCGCTTCATTTATTATTTATTTATTTATTTATATACTTATTGATTTGTGGCTGCCTATTGACACAGCTGCTCTGCTGTAGGCTATTTATTTACTTGTGATGTGGTCACAAGTGGTGATGAGCGGCGAGTCAGAGATGGTGATGCAGCCGCTTGCCAGGCAGCCGCGGTGGCATTTGCCCACATTGCCCAGTGGTCAGTCCATTGCTGGGATGCACTGAGCTGGCTGCATGATTGCTTCTTGCAATACACCACACATGCTGTGATATCGGGCTAAGACAATCCAACATGTTGGATATTCCCGATTTGCAATTGGAGCGGTCCCAACGTCCTTGCGAGTAGACCCAAATGCTCTTAATACACCACATACTGCAGGAATATTGGTTAGGATTATCCTAAGACCATCAAGATAATCAGGGCTTGTCGGAAGGGGAATATCAGGGGAATATCAGATCAGGCCAAAATTGATTTTGCCTGATCTGCTCTGAAGGAGAGATCGTAAATAATGAACATGTTCAATATTTGTGACTTGGAGCTGAGCATGCAGGGTATGCAACTAGGGCTGGGAACATCTGGGTACCTCACAATACAATACGATTCGCATACAAGGCTCACGATCACGATTATTTCACGATATAACGATACAGAGATTATCGGTATATTGGACAGGAAGTTAATCTGTGATAATCTATGACATAACTATGAGAGAGAAAAACAAGATATATCTAAATGAAAAAAAAATTATTTTCCCTTTCAATGACAATCTGTCAAACTTGTCTTCCTAACACTGACAATATTCCAGTGCAACATTTCTATAAACAAATTCAAGTGTTTTAACAGCAAGCGACACTGAAATAGGAGAAAAATATATCTGAGACAAAAATATCAGAGATAAACTTTGCTGTACACTGTAGTACAAAAAATAACTTAGTGCTTCCCTTTCTTATAATTTTTTAAAGAAATAATATAATGGGTCTGTTTCTTCAAAAGGTAAATAAAAGAGCCCATTTTTATGCCAGCTGAAATACGGGACCTTCCTTTACACCTCAATATGGAACGCGTAATATTTACTCTAAATATGGGACATTTCTGTTTTTTACAGAACGGTTGGCAATGCTAATGTGAACTGAAAGTGAATTTGCTTTGAACAGGGAAGCTAATGGGATGCGTTAGCTGCCGTCTGACTGTTGCTTCATCATTTCATCCTCTGCCATGAGCCTTGAAAACTCACCAGGTGTTTATTCTTTAAATGTCTGATCAGATTTGTTGTGTTGAAGCACTTTGTCCCGCTTCATCCGCGTGGTATTTTCTCGTTGCATGTTTACAGGATGCAAATTTTACAGATCATATAAAATTTCCACCCGGCAGACATTGTTGTTATTGTGAGTTTGCTGCCGCGTGTGTAAATGAAAGGGAGGGGGGGACGCTACTCACCTAACTGCAAAGTATGAGATACAGGTGATCAGTACTTGTAGTGTTTCTGGTGTAGTGTACTTTTGTTAGACAGTTCTTGCATATGACATAAGTCCTTCTCCAGCTTCGTTTCATCCTCATTGCAGTAAATCGGTGCACGTGCGTCCCTCAACTTCTGTTTCTCATTTGATTCCGCCGTTTTCTCTCCCGCGGTGTTGTGTCCACCTGTCTCTGACTTCCCCCCACTTCACCACCCTCCTGCGAGGAGCGCCCCCTGGTGGACATACAATGAATTGCTCAACAGGCTAAATGAATGAACATTGAAATAACTGTTTAGAGCAGCTGTATGTGAAATAAAACTATTGTTTCTTGGCGTGGGCATGCAACGTCATTTCACTGGACCAAAGCCAATCAAGGCCCTGTCCTAATACTCGCACTTGTACCCTTGTGCCCTTCAACTGCACATTCCCGTTGAGGGGCATGAGTGCGTAAGGTGTTCTGATTCTCCAGAGTGGAGAATTGTGCATTTGGCCCCACCCCTTTTGCACCCTCGATGAAGGGTAGGAGGGGTTTGGGCCAAGATGGTATCTGTGTAGCAACCTCAGGTTGAAGCTCCGCTGATAAACTACTTTTTTATGACTATAGTGAATTGAAGTACAGTACTTGAAAAGTGTCCCAGAAAATGGCTCAGTTAACAGTTTTAAGTTATCTGACTTTTTAGTTGAAAAGTATTACTCTTGCGGTTTTTGTCTAGAGTAATTCTTACCCCATTGTTCTGCAACTGCTCCCACGTGGAAGAAAATGGAAGATGATAACGATATTTGCAACGTGATGCACACATATACCAGAAGATCCCTAGAACCAACTTTTTCAGAGACGGAACCGGCATGAGTTATTCTAGAGCTGGTGACGTTCTTACCCTCTGCCACGTCATTAGTCACTTCAAATCCATTTTATAATTTTAACCTGAGGAGAGTGCAACAATCACAATTTTAGGCAGACCATTAAGATTTGAATAAAGATGCACTAAAATGCCAAAAATAAAGTGCAGACATGTAGACAGCACTATTAGACATTTAATTCATAAAGTTTATTGTTAAAAAAAAAGTGGATTTGGGGTTGCGTTGCTCTTTAAACACTCGTAAGTCACAGTTACTGCTGCATCCTTATTCCTTGATTTGTTGGTGACAATTTTTTTAATGAGTTGTGCAGCTCATTGTCAACTCTAGTGTGCAGTTCAACTGGCCTCACCACCATCTTGATTGGTCTCCAGCCTCACAACGCTGGTTGTTTTCAAGAAGAAGAAACTGTAAATTTGGACTTTGTGGATTATTGAAGTTGGAACTGTTTAACTCGCTTCTCACAGAGAACAGATATTCTACACGTTATGCATTGTTAATTAGTGATGAATAATACACATCTATTTTGACAGTAATCTGACCCCATAAATTTTGATGTTCACTGCGTCATCCATTCACCTGTTGGCTTGTTAAGCAGGGACTCCAGCAGGTATCCTGTCATGTCCTTCAGGGAGACCATCACTGAATATTCATGACCACAAAGCAACAAGTCTGCAGTCATTTAGTAAATTCATACAGTTATTAAGTCTATCTTTATCTATGAAAAGATGTTGTGAAAGCTTCCGTCCACACTCCGAAGCAGCAGGGGGCGCCCTTCAGTTTGTTTTCCGTGAACCAGAGGAGGAAGAAGAGCAAAAAGCAGAAGAAGAAGAATGGAGGCGGCAGTGTTCATCTTGTCGCTTGTGGACTGCTGTGCGCTGATTTTCCTTTCGGTTTACTTTGTATCCTTTCATAGAAGTTTGTTTTGTCCTTTCACAGAAGTTTGTTTTGTGTTTAACGCTGTGTGAGTTGATGCTACCAGCATGTGTGTTTAACACTGTAACCCGCGCTAGCCTCCTCACTAGCCGCCTGCAGGCGTTGGTACCAAGTCACAGAGACGGAACCAGAACCAGACAGAACTATCGCTGTCTATTTATAACCCGAAACTGTCTGCACACTGGTTAAAACTGCTAGTCCCGATTACATTTTTATGACAAAGGTGCGCCCTGCTCTGGTGGGTGGAGCTTCAGTGTCCCACATAGATCAGTGAGTCGTTTTAAATGTCATGTAACCTGCTATTTTAAAGCATTCGACATCTGAAGAATAACTCTAGAATATAAGTTATATTTCAGGACAAATTAAGACTATATAACATCAACGGTATGTGTTTATTCCAGATGTTGAAAGCTGTAAAATAGCAGGATGCAGGACCTTTAAAAGGAAAGAATCTAAATTGATTTGGAAGCACCTTTGAGAGTATGTGAGCCCCTGACCTAAAACTCAGATTATCACCTTGTCGGATCTGGAATGTGATTACATTAATGCTCGGGCATGCTGCTCCAAGCTGAACAAAGTAAGTGTGCTGTATAATATTCTTTCTTTCAGTTGCATGTTCTCTTACCTGTTTGAATATTTACATGTTGCTATTGTTTGTGTCATTACTTGTTGTAGTAACACTGCAGTTTCTTGAATCTGCTGCTCTTTTGTGTGTCCAGTGGGTGATTCCTGAGATGGTTGGACAGTGTCTCTCAACAATGCTGATGTTGGTGTCTATGCACTGGTTTATACTCATGCTCAACCTCCCTGTAGCAGCCTGGAACATTTACAGGTAAAGTGCTTTGAATCAGCTGTTTCCCAGATCAGACATAGTGGAAATACTGACTGACAGCACATCAAAAGCTTTACACATTTAATTTCGTCAATCCTTTATTTTTAAATTTAAGAGACAGAATAAAAAGGACCGGTTTATTTCGGTGTATACAGGTGTGATATTTCATGTTATTACCTGTGATAGCTATTTTTATTTCTATTTTTATAAGTTATTTTTGTGCGTGTGTGTGTGTGTGTGTGCATGCGTGTAAAGCACTTTGTGTTGCTTCAACCATTAAAAGTGCTTTATAAAAAACATTTGATTTGATTAGACCCAGACGGAATGGACCTTTTGCTGGCTTCGCCCCCAAAAGGGCTATTGTCCAATGACGCAACCGTTACTATATGAGCAGGTCCGACAAACATTAACTCCAAGGAAGATGGTCAAGCGGTGTGCCCACATCTACTAACTTCTAACTAGATGTCAGGGGGAGCTTGGTGGTGCTCGAAGCTCCCTTGCGGGGAGTGGCGCAGTACACCAGTGGATGAGTGTGAGCCAGCTCTGGATTTCCAGGGGCTCTCGGCGATGCAAAGGCTGAGCTTTGGAGGTGCTGGCAGCTGGGAGCGCTCGCCGGCTGCGAGCAGACGGCCGTTACTCGGCAGAGCTGAACTGGAGAGAGAAAGGAGATCAAGGCTGGTCGATTTGGAGGATGTCGCGAAAGTTTTGTTCCAAAAGAGGTCACTGACACGCATGAGAGTACTTCTTCTAGTCATGATATTCTGTCGCACTGGTTGTGTTTGTCGGACATAGCAAAAGTAACTAAAGGGGGCGGGACTTGGCACACCGTCAGTCCAGGAAAGTCCAAAGTGTTTAATCAGCTGAGTGTCTGAGCAGAGCCCATACCTGTGCACGTTCTTATTAAAGCAGCCTGTACGGAGTACTTTACACAGCAGCATACACCCTCACACAGCAGCATACACCCTCACACACCCTCACACAGCAGCATACACCCTCACACAGCAGCATACACCCTCACACAGCAGCATACACCCTCACACATCTGCATACACCCTCACACAGCAGCATACACCCCCACACATCAGCATACACCCTCACACAGCAGCATACACCCACACACAGCAGCATACACCCCCACACAGCAGCATACACCCTCACACAGCAGCATACACCCTCACACAGCAGCATACACCCTCACACAGCAGCATACACCCTCACACACCCTCACACAGCAGCATACACCCTCAGACAGCAGCATACACCCCCACACATCTGCATACACCCTCACACAGCAGCATACACCCTCACACAGCAGCATACACCCTCACACAGCAGCATACACCCCCACACAGCAGCATACACCCCCACACAGCTGCATACACCCTCACACAGCAGCATACACCCTCAGACAGCAGCATACACCCTCACACAGCAGCATACACCCTCACACACCCTCACACACCCTCACACACCCTCACACAGCAGCATACACCCCCACACAGCAGCATACACCCTCACACAGCAGCATACACCCTCACACAGCAGCATACACCCCCACACAGCAGCATACACCCTCACACATCTGCATACACCCTCAGACAGCAGCATACACCCTCACACAGCAGCATACACCCTCACACACCCTCACACAGCAGCATACACCCTCACACAGCAGCATACACCCCCACACAGCAGCATACACCCTCACACAGCTGCATACACCCTCACACAGCAGCATACACCCTCACACAGCAGCATACACCCTCACACAGCAGCATACACCCCCACACAGCAGCATACACCCTCACACAGCAGCATACACCCTCACACAGCAGCATACACCCCCACACAGCAGCATACACCCCCACACATCAGCATACACCCCCACACAGCAGCACACACCCTCACACAGCAGCATACACCCCCACACAGCAGCATACACCCCCACACAGCAGCACACACCCTCACACATCTGCATACACCCTCACACAGCAGCATACACCCTCACACAGCAGCATACACCCCCACACAGCAGCATACACCCTCACACAGCAGCATACAACCTCACACACCCTCACACAGCAGCATACACCCTCACACAGCAGCATACACCCGCACACAGCAGCATACACCCTCACACATCTGCATACACCCCCACACAGCAGCATACACCCCCACACAGCAGCATACACCCTCACACAGCAGCATACACCCTCACACAGCAGCATACACCCCCACACAGCAGCATACACCCCCACACAGCAGCATACACCCTCACACAACAGCATACACCCTCACACAGCAGCATACACCCTCACACAGCAGCATACACCCCCACACAGCTGCATACACCCCCACACAGCAGCATACACCCCCACACAACTGCATACACCCTCACACAGCAGCATACACCCTCACACATCTGCATACACCCTCAGACAGCAGCATACACCCTCACACAGCAGCATACACCCTCACACATCAGCATACACCCTCACACAGCAGCATACACCCTCACACAGCAGCAGACACCCCCACACAGCAGCATACACCCTCAGACAGCAGCATACACCCCCACACATCTGCATACACCCTCACACAGCAGCATACACCCTCACACATCAGCATACACCCTCACACAGCAGCATACACCCCCACACAGCAGCATACACCCTCACACAGCAGCATACACCCTCACACAGCAGCATACACCCCCACACAGCTGCATACACCCTCACACAGCAGCATACACCCTCACACAGCAGCATACACCCCCACACAGCAGCATACACCCCCACACAACAGCATACACCCTCAGACAGCAGCATACACCCTCACACAGCAGCATACACCCTCACACAGCAGCATACACCCCCACACAGCAGCATACACCCTCACACAGCCGCATACACCCTCACACAGCAGCATACACCCCCACACAACAGCATACACCCTCACACAGCAGCATACACCCACACACACCAGCATACACCCCCACACAGCAGCATACACCCCCACACAGCAGCATACACCCTCACACATCTGCATACACCCTCAGACAGCAGCATACACCCTCACACAGCAGCATACACCCTCACACAGCAGCATACACCCCCACACAGCAGCATACACCCTCACACAGCAGCACACACCCTCACACAGCAGCATACAACCTCACACATCTGCATACACCCTCAGACAGCAGCATACACCCTCACACACCAGCATACACCCTCACACAGCAGCATACACCCCCACACAGCAGCATACACCCCCACACAGCAGCATACACCCTCACACATCTGCATACACCCTCAGACAGCAGCATACACCCTCACACAGCAGCATACACCCTCACACAGCAGCATACACCCCCACACAGCAGCATACACCCACACACAGCAGCATACACCCCCACACACCAGCATACACCCCCACACAGCAGCACACACCCTCACACAGCAGCACACACCCTCACACAGCAGCATACACCCCCACACATCTGCATACACCCTCACACAGCAGCATACACCCTCACACATCTGCATACACCCTCAGACAGCAGCATACACCCTCACACAGCAGCATACACCCTCACACAGCAGCATACACCCCCACACAGCAGCATACACCCCCACACAGCAGCATACACCCTCACACATCTGCATACACCCTCACACAGCAGCATACACCCTCACACAGCAGCATACACCCTCACACAGCAGCATACACCCCCACACACCAGCATACACCCCCACACAGCAGCATACACCCTCACACAGCAGCATACACCCTCACACAGCAGCATACACCCCCACACAGCAGCATACACCCACACACAGCAGCATACACCCCCACACAGCAGCATACACCCTCACACACCAGCATACACCCCCACACATCAGCATACACCCCCACACATCTGCATACACCCTCACACAGCAGCATACACCCTCACACAGCAGCATACACCCTCACACATCAGCATACACCCTCACACAGCAGCATACACCCCCACACAGCAGCATACACCCCCACACAGCTGCATACACCCTCACACAGCAGCATACACCCTCACACAGCAGCATACACCCTCACACATCTGCATACACCCCCACACAGCAGCATACACCCCCACACAGCAGCATACACCCTCACACAGCAGCATACACCCCCACACAGCAGCACACACCCTCACACAGCAGCATACACCCTCACACAGCAGCATACACCCCCACACAGCAGCATACACCCCCACACATCTGCATACACCCTCACACAGCAGCATACACCCTCACACACCCTCACACACCCTCACACACCCTCACACACCCTCACACAGCAGCACACACCCTCACACAGCAGCATACACCCTCACACAGCAGCATACACCCCCACACAGCAGCATACACCCCCACACAGCAGCATACACCCCCACACAGCAGCATACACCCTCACACATCTGCATACACCCTCACACAGCAGCATACACCCCCACACATCTGCATACACCCTCAGACAGCAGCATACACCCTCACACAGCAGCATACACCCTCACACAGCAGCATACACCCCCACACAGCAGCATACACCCTCACACAGCAGCATACACCCTCACACAGCAGCATACACCCCCACACAGCTGCATACACCCTCACACAGCAGCATACACCCTCACACAGCAGCATACACCCTCACACATCTGCATACACCCCCACACAGCAGCATACACCCCCACACAGCAGCATACACCCTCACACATCTGCATACACCCTCACACAGCAGCATACACCCTCACACAGCAGCATACACCCCCACACAGCCGCATACACCCTCACACAGCAGCATACACCCTCACACAGCAGCATACACCCCCACACACCAGCATACACCCTCACACAGCAGCATACACCCCCACACATCTGCATACACCCTCACACAGCAGCATACACCCTCACACATCTGCATACACCCTCAGACAGCAGCATACACCCTCACACAGCAGCATACACCCTCACACAGCAGCATAAACCCCCACATAGCAGCATACACCCCCACACAGCAGCATACACCCTCACACAGCAGCATACACCCCCACACAGCAGCATACACCCTCACACAGCAGCATACACCCCCACACAGCAGCATACACCCCCACACAGCAGCATACACCCCCACACATCTGCATACACCCTCACACAGCAGCATACACCCTCACACAGCAGCATACACCCTCACACAGCAGCATACACCCCCACACAGCAGCATACACCCCCACACAGCAGCATACACCCCCACACATCTGCATACACCCTCACACAGCAGCATACACCCTCACACATCTGCATACACCCTCACACAGCAGCATACACCCCCACACAGCAGCATACACCCCCACACAGCAGCATACACCCCCACACAGCAGCATACACCCCCACACAGCCGCATACACCCTCACACAGCAGCATACACCCTCACACATCTGCATACACCCTCAGACAGCAGCATACACCCTCACACAGCAGCATACACCCTCACACAGCAGCATACACCCCCACACAGCAGCATACACCCTCACACAGCAGCATACACCCTCACACAGCAGCATACACCCTCACACATCTGCATACACCCCCACACAGCAGCATACACCCCCACACAGCAGCATACACCCCCACACAGCAGCATACACCCTCACACATCTGCATACACCCTCACACAGCAGCATACACCCTCACACAGCAGCATACACCCTCACACAGCAGCATACACCCTCACACATCTGCATACACCCTCACACAGCAGCATACACCCCCACACATCAGCATACACCCTCACACAGCAGCATACACCCTCACACAGCAGCATACACCCTCACACAGCAGCATACACCCCCACACAGCAGCATACACCCCCACACACCAGCATACACCCCCACACAGCAGCACACACCCTCACACATCTGCATACACCCTCAGACAGCAGCATACACCCCCACACATCTGCATACACCCTCACACAGCAGCATACACCCCCACACATCTGCATACACCCTCACACAGCAGCATACACCCTCACACAGCAGCATACACCCTCACACATCTGCATACACCCTCAGACAGCAGCATACACCCTCACACAGCAGCATACACCCTCACACAGCAGCATACACCCCCACACAGCAGCATACACCCTCACACATCTGCATACACCCTCACACAGCAGCATACACCCCCACACATCTGCATACACCCTCACACAGCAGCATACACCCTCACACAGCAGCATACACCCCCACACATC
The DNA here is from genome assembly GCA_006937955.1 of Pachypanchax playfairii. Taxonomy (NCBI): domain Eukaryota; kingdom Metazoa; phylum Chordata; class Actinopteri; order Cyprinodontiformes; family Aplocheilidae; genus Pachypanchax; species Pachypanchax playfairii. Next base: position 6,275 of record SSNP01000403.1, on the reverse strand, counting down.
TGCATACTCCCTCACACAGCAGCATACACCCTCACACATCTGCATACACCCCCACACAGCAGCATACACCCTCACACAGCAGCATACACCCTCACACAGCAGCATACACCCCCACACATCAGCATACCCCCCCACACAGCAGCA
>SSNP01000402.1:143707-172243 GCA_006937955.1 Pachypanchax playfairii | reverse complement strand
CGACAGGTGAGTATTATTGTCATCTTTGCGCTCCTAAGGGTGGCGTTGCTAACAACGGCAAGGGCTTCATGCTTGTATTTATGTACGTGAGTGTGAGTGCCGTAAAGCAGGTTTGTTCTCGCGAGGTTAGTCGGGTCCGATCCACTGAAAGTTGCAAGTGCTGCTTTCAGGACACAGACCCCGGAGGGAGGAGAGGGACCCACGAATCACCCCGCCAAGTCCTTGTTTACCCCCACAGGGACTCTAGAAAACATGTATTGAGGTGAAAAAACTTACTTAGTTCTGCTTTAAATAGTACACCTGTGTGAATAAATGGAGTTTTAAAATCTAAAAAAAAAAAAAAAATCTCTCTCTCTCTCTCGCTCTCTCTCTCTCTCTCTCTCTCTCTCTCTCTCTCTCTCGACCTGTCTCACTTCACCCGTCCAATCCCAGTCTTAGTGTCATCTCCCGGGTCGGATCGCATTCAGTCGCAAGTGGACCGTACTTCCCTCTAGATGTTCCTCACCACCGAGCGTCCTCTGACAAATTACCACCTCCATTTCGTTGTATTTTATTCTAAAAATTTCTCGTCGAAAATGCGCATTTGGCTGCAAGAGTTACAGAAGTTTATTTAGTGTTTCTAAACAGACCAATCGCACTCAGATTTGAGAGGAGGGATTTTAGGTAAACCGAGCGTTTTTACTTCCTGGTCACAGAATAACTCGAGAATATAAGTTATATTTCGGGACAAATGAAGTGAATATAACTCAAAAAGTAAGGTTTTATCATATATGTGCCGATCCCAGGCGTTGAAAACTGTAAAATAGCATGATGCAGTCCCTTTAAATGTACTTTGCTCAGGTCATGTTGTATAAAGACAATAATCCAGAATAATACCTCTGGGTTCATGACTAATATCATATTTCACATTTTCTCTTAGATAATACAAAAATCCATAGTTATTGTGGTATGAAAAGATTGAAAACATTTGACATAATAATAGTTCATATGGACAAACTATACAAATAAGGTAAAACTTGTATTATTGTTCAACTACGTAGAAGTAGTGTGAAGCGCTTTGTGAGTCATCTGACTTAAAAGTGCTATACAAGTACACACCATTTACTTACTGGCTCTCTCTGACTTGAGTTTGTGAGGTCTACAGCCCTGAAGCATTTCTGCTGCAACTCTTTATTTAGTGCCTGCTCTGTTCATCTTTACTGCTGAATAATAAATGAGTGAAGTCCATGATGCGATTGCTGTGTAGTCACTTTCAATGCAATCCAATGTTTTAGTTTTGTTTCTCAAAAAATGAACTGTGTTTCCTGTATATATTTTCATGCCACTATATATTTTAAGTCTCCTATTTCCATCCTGTGTGTTGTTGCACCCCTCCACACCTGCAGCTTTTTTTGTACTTCCTCTTTACTTCCTCAGCTTCCCTTGCTCTTCTCTTGTATTGCTCCCTTTAGCTCTATAGCAGTAAGAGCATTAAAGTTTCATAACTGCTGCCTTTTTATGGTGGGCTCCTCTCATCTCTCTCTATCACTTCATTCCTCTGTCACATATTCCTCTCTTTATTTTGCCACTTTATTTTCTTTTCCCATTTCTTCAGTACTCTTTAAGCCACATGTTGTCTTAATTTAATTATACCCCAACCCACCCTTTCCGTCCTCTTCTCTTAATTTCCCATTTGCTCTTTGCTTCCCCTCTTTTTATTTACATGTGTGGAATGCAGAAAAGAAAAATGGATGCAATGAGCTGTGAAACTGTCAGCAACATCACTTTTTTGACCCTATTTATTTCCCTCTCAGTCCATGAAACATTTTGAGGATAGTTCATGCTCCAAACACTCTAGACACGATGAACTCTTTTTTTTCTGTTACCAAGTGTTTTCTTAGTCCACTTTAGCTAATGTAATTTGTTTAAACAGTTGCTAAAAATAACTTGTACTTTTCAAAGTGGAGCAGATGACAAACTAAGCAAAACAGATATGCTGGGAAGTTCAACATAGCAGCTATTTGTTTTTGTTTGTATTTTCTTTTTTATTTTCTATTCATTTTTTTCTGTGTCAAAATTTGTATAGTTGTGGGTGTCAAACTTTAGACAGTTAGACACTTATACAGCAGTCTGCAGGCTCCCTGAATAAACATTAAGCATTTGATCTAGCTCAAATTACAGCTGTGTTTGTGTGGGATTAAAAGATTAATGTTGGGAGCCAAAGTACATATTACAGGTACATTTTGTGATGGACATCAAGCAACCAAAAACAAAACACTAACCAAGTAAATGTCCTTAAATCTGCTTCAAAAGAAACTTTAAATAATGATACAACAGTCTGTTTGTGTGAACAGTCAAGTCACTAATTCTTCTGTTGTATATTGGTTCCATGGATTCATCATTAGGTTACATGCAGATGTGGATAAAATTGTTAATATCTTTTGTTTATCACATTCAGAATCAGGTTTATTTGGAGTATGTTATGCACACAAGAAATTTGGAGCTGTTGTATTTATAGACAGCGATAAAGATAAACAGATATTATTAGACATTTGTAGGGAAACACGTATTATGAATGTTTGCCTCTTTAATACGTGTTATTCGGGGCACCACCTTCTTGCGAAGGAATTAAATATTAGAATATTTAATTGAATTATTTCAATCTCATAATATGAAGCCGCATGTCCGTCCAGATAGTGACTCAAATCACACATAAAAACTCACTGAATTGGCCAATTAAAATTAAGGTGAATATTTATTGAACAACAAGTAAGACAGACCAATAAACAAATAAACAACTAAAACATTTAATGAAATCAACGATGTATGAAGCTACGAACAGGAAATGGCGTCAGACTTAGTACTTTGAGAATAAGTTGATCTTTCTAACGTTCAAGAATCTTAAACAACTTGTTAAGAGTGGGTGAGGAAACGGTAAATAGTCTTTAACCAAGGGAGAGAATTTTAAACTTAAGGAAGATGGTATTGCTGCAAGGCATTTAGTTGAGTGAGAGGAAAGTAAGAGTGGGATAGACTTTGCTTCCGGGCTTCTGAGACATCATCACAAAATGTTTAGAATCCGTTTGTCATGGATGAAATGAAACTGATTCCTTACTTGGTTCAGCCACAGGCAGAAGTTTGCCGCGATTTCTGGAGAGATTTCGTCCATCTGGGTGGTTCTCCTGGGACGCCGAATCTACTTGCCAGAGGAAGATAGCTGTCCAATGTGTCTCGGAATCAGGCGCTGAAGTTTTCGTATCGTGAAGGAAGGCCCATGGAAGAAGCTCTGGCTGGGACTTGTAGTCTTTCCTCTCAGCTGGTGACGTGAAAGTCTGGTTTTGTGGAATTAAACTATTCAAATAAAATAATTTTGCGTGTTTGAACGTGCCCCGAACTTAAAGAAAAATTAACTCTGACGATATGAAAATTGCGCGTTAAAACAAACACTTAAGTTTCAAACAAACGAGGAGTTTGTTAAGGTAATATCAAAAAAAGATTTAACTCAAAAAACGAGGTAAAAATGATAAAAAGAGCTAAGAACTTAACTTAGTAAAAGTAAAACGAGAGCCGAGTAGGCTTAAAGAAAAATTAAGTAAAAAAACTAAGATGAAGGTAATGAAGGTCTAAGAGAGAGAGGAGGTGTAGAGTAGGTGCAAGAGAGAGATCGGCATAATGGGAGTAAGATTATACACAGGGGTGCACATAAGTGGTCCGCAGGTCCGCACACACTGTCAAAATATAAAATGCGCACCAGATGAAAAGTTGCAACACGCGTTTGCGTACTTAACATTGGTTTGGCTGAGCTGCGTGAATTTTTAGGTTAATCAGAGGCGGGGTTCATTGTCAAATAAATGAAGAATCCCGTTGACTTCTTTTGTTTGACTGACATGTTTCTCAGCCAGAGCGCCGAAGTTCCAGCTGATCAGCTGATGCTGCGTCTCTCTCTGTCTCTGTGTATCAGTTTGCCAGTGTGACGGATTTTCAGTCAGTCAGATCAGTGCAGCTGACTGCAGGATTCTGCATCGCGTCAAAACTGAAAAAATTCACTGAATAAGACAAATAGACCATCGTGGCACAGACGTGTATAACTACCTTTTTGTGCTATAAAATACAGAAAACCACCTGTTTTAATCAACAGTATCAGCGTATTTGTCTGTGATCCACGCCATTTTGAATGTGCGCAAAGCACAATGGAATATGCAGTCAATGCCCCATAACTGTTCACTGTATCTTTTTATCTGACTGCATAACATTACAAACATCCTCGGCATTTCAAAACAAAAAACAGTTACAGTAAATGACAGAAGCCCCAACAGCTGACTAATAAATTTCAACATCAAACTGTTAAATGTAGATTAAAGTGAACAATCAAACCTGTAAACAATCCAACCTGAACTCTGAAGGTTTTGTTTTTACCAGTATTTTTATATTTTACTGGTTTCTCTTGATTTTTTCAACAATTAAAGGATTTTTATTGAAACAAATATAGGGCCAGGTAAAGTAAACGGACTGAATTTGAAGCTTGATGAAACCAAAAACAAAGCAGAGGAGCTCGGAAGAGACACAGCGAGACACATTTAAAAATGTGAGGACCAAGCAACAACCCTAGGTTCTCTTCTGAGAACCAGGCCAAAAATAATATGTGCACCCCTGATTATACAGCTGTAAAGCCAGCCTTTGGGAGGGCCATTTCAATTGCTTCAGCCAATGGTGAATCCGTCTTGGAAATTTAAATTTTAGGCCTTTACTCTGGTATCGGTTACAGATTACTTAAATCATATAAAAATGCTTACTCATCCACTCTTTATGAAAACTACAACTATCATAAATTTTATCTTTTATCAAGAATTAACAAACAGCGTTTCCCTATTCTAATAACATAATGTTACTTTTACACATGTCAGTATTTATTCCTGAGTAATAAAGAAGGGATTTGCAGGTTGATTCAACATAACAATAAAACCTGTAACATGGTTAAACAAGGCATTGTTTAGATAATTTTACAGTTACACACATATGGAATTTACTTGCTTATTATCAGAATTTCACTGAATATAGTTTTCAAACACATAACTAATCATTTTACAACACAATATCACTCAGTTAAACTGGGTGAACATTACTTCAGAGCAAAGATAATGGTTTACACCGTCCCTGTAAAGAAAAGTTTGATTGTATTAAAGGAACTTAAGGCAGCTTTACAAAATCTGACTCAGTGCTGCCGCGACAGGCGCTGTGGCTAACTGCAGCCACCAGCCAAGCCGGCACGGGAGCGCGCACAGACACTTTACAGACTGTTCGTCTTCACAGCACTGCACCGGGGAGGCTAACATACTTCACGTCAGGTCTCGTTATTTTGGGTTTTTAATGCTTCATGACCCATTAGCATTGAATAAACTGGAAATGCATGTGCAGTTTTTCACAAATCTTGCCTTATGTCCCTTTAAAAGTGTGATCACATTTACAGAGTTTCTGTGTACTGAAGTCTCTGAGGTGCTCAAAGGGGGTTCTTGATTCAATCATCAGGACTATTCAGTTCCCTTTGAAGTAACATCTGTGTTACAAAAGGGAGACTCTGGTTCTTAGTGGAGACGTCCCAACTGACTTCAATATCCCTGCTCAAGCAAAGCAGAATACCTTGGTATGCATCATCAAAACACAAAAAGATTTATCCTTTGATAGGAAGGTGGGAAATGGTGGACTCCGAGCTCTGGTGTCCTGACACGTTAATGGTTAAACATAGAAATGTTTATACTTTCTGATCAGCAGATGTCCAGGGGAGGTTGGTCTAAACAACATCAGCACATACTGTATCCTAAATTATCTCGGCAGGGTGTGTGAGCTTCAAAGAGTCTCTCAGACCAGATTCGAATTGGAGACCTCTTTTACAGTGGGGAGTTTGACTCGAGCTTGGGGTCCAGTCGCAAAGGTGTCAAAAGTGACAGAAACCATTCACAAAAGTGGGGATCCTGGGTCCATTGTTGGCTCTTAGGAATGTGAATGTGAAACTAAGATTTTCACACCACAGACAGAGTCACTAATACACACGATCTTTTCCAATATAATTAATCAGAAATGAGGCTGTTGATGTGTCTTACACATATTATTTGACACAGACACCAGGTACATTTAGCTGCATCGTCCATCATAAATGTTAGTAGGGACACTACTTTACGCCATTTTGTTGTGTAACCTAAAGGACGTTTATCAGGTTGCAATATGGTGAATCTTTGTGTTGGGTTAAATTTAGCATGAAAGAAACTTAAAGGCTGCCCTGAAATGTATGTCAAGTGTCCAAGCGCTTTTAATTCTTAGCATTAATCAGAAGCCCACGCTGCTTGTTCTGAAAGTTGCAGCTTAATCAGCAACTACATTATTCTGGAGGCGACACTGATCACGCCAAACAAGAAAAGTGGAGGAGACAAGATGAAAGAGAGAAATAGTGTATAGAAGAGAGAAAGAGGAAAAACAGACCACCTACGAGTACAATTGACGATGCACTGTATCTGTCTTTGTCACCGCCTCTGTGTTTCTTTGGATACGTGCGTGTGTGAAATGCATTATGTTTGTTGAGGACCCTGAGAAGTGTTAGGAGGTGCTGGTGTACTCAGATAAAATGTGTGTTTTGGATACACAGCACAGTAGGTGGTGTTTGTGTATGCTTTCTCATAATTGCTGGATGTCTTTGTTTTCTGTCTACGTGTATGGTCACGTGTGTATGTGTGTGAGTTTGTGTGTTTCTATGACAAGATGAGATTTATCAGTGTGTGGGTGGTGAATTAAACGAAACGGGTGAGTTTTAAGTTTAAACTGAGATGGGAAAGTAAAAGTCTGTCTTTTTCCAGCATCATCTGTCTCTACTTTTGCATCCCTATTTCTTACATTCCTTTTTTTTTTGAGATTGAGATTGAGGTTCTTCCGACCAGTATCTCCGGTTAGAATCATTTGCAGGCTGCAAGGACAAAAATAATGAATGATTGACTGCATAAAACACACAGAAAGTGTTGATAGACGAACCGATGGCCGGCGAACTAAGTAATAAACGCACTCACGCGTGCACATGCGCACACACACAGAGTACCTGAATCCTAAATCTGTCACTTTTTTTCTCATATTTTGTTCAAATGTTGAAATTGTCTATAAATGACTATTTCATATATAAAATAAAAATAGTTTTTTACTGTTTATTTTTTACTTTCATAGAGGTAAAACATACTTCAGATGTTGCATGACTCATTAAAACATGAAATATTTACATCAAAGTCACTGATCTACTTGAAAAACCCCATTACACAAAAAGCTCTTTATCACCCCTGTTTGTCCTGAAACAGGTGTATCTTCATGAAAGTTCCTCTTTTGTACTGCAGATTACTAAATAACAGAAAGAGGTAGAAACATTTTTTTTCTGCTAAAAGAAGAAAGACTAATCTTTCTGATGGCAGTTTCAGAATTCACAATTCCTATGACTATAGGAGAAGATATTCTGTGGGCCTTCAAAAAACAGTAAAAATGCTAAATATCTCTGGCACTGAGGAGGATATGAAATCTGAAAGTGGCTGGCACTGAATGAGTTGAAACGCTTCTTAACAGCATTTTTCAAATAATTTTTGGATATTATTTAAAAACTTTGAAAACACATTGAAAACATTGGCTAGAGCTTAAATATTTGTCTTTTCTCTTAAAGGGACTCTAAGCAAGTTTGTCCTGGTCACTAAAGAGCCCAGGCATTTTCACCGTAGTTGTCTCTATATGCATGTAAAATCATTTTATTAGTTATTAATAGAGCTTGTTCAGGTCGTACTTTCCAGAGGCACTCGGATGCATCATGGAGTTTTGCGCGTTCACACTTAGGCGTAGCGTTTACTATAGCTAGCTAAAAGCTGCAGAGAGTAGCGTTTGAAGCATGGATTCTACCAAGAACAAGAGAACACACTCCAGCCCAGACCGAAACCAAGAGTTTTTTCCAGGGTGACAAAAAAGGTTAAACTTGAGTCAGATCGACGGAAGTAAAGATACGTTTGGCATTTGAGAAGTGGAAAATGCTGAGAGAATCTCGGTAGGAGAAAAGACCCGCAGTCTGCATCATTGTTGCTTGAAAGGTAAGAAATTATTACTAAATACGTGGAGAAAAGAGTTGTGTCATGTGGTAAAAAGTCAAGAGGAAAAATTAACTTGGTCAGACTTCGAAAATGTGACATTTCAGGCATTCCATAATCATTTGTAATATATTGTGTTGCTGCCTTCTTCACCAGTTTCTCCATTGTGAAAGATCTTTGATTTTAATGGGATTGACCTGGTTAAGTAAACATAATAATACAATTATTATTATTAAGGACTAGTTAAGGCTATAAATAACTAAATATGAATAAAATATATTAAACTTTAATAATCTTACTTTTATTTCTGTAGAAAGTTTGGCCGCTGCTCTTTGAACTCATAAATTAACTTCAACTGAAACATGTTTTGGAATTTAATTATTTTGGCATTAATTATTTGGCCCTTCTATTCTATGCAATGGTACACTCTTAGACTAGAAACACACATACACACACTAACAAGCACAAGCTCTGTTATTAAGTTAGTTGGCAAAATGTTTTGGTGATTAGTTTTTAATATCTATGTGCACACACATTTTAGAATAAACTTTGTTTTGGCAGATATAATTTCTGCCTTTTACAAACATTTTCCTCTTTTTTAGCTTCTGTGTTAACAAAAACACAAGTAATAACACACAAGGAGCAGAAACCCCCCTTGCATGTTGGGGCTTTGGCCAGATCATGGGTTTTCCTCTTCAAAGTGAAAACCACCTGTAGCAGCTTTTGAAAAATAATGGGCTGTTTTGTGCACTAAATTTCAAGGCACATAAAAAATATATTTTTTCTATTGAGTGTGTGATTAAGTTTTTGTTTTAAGTCAGGCCAATGTCCCATTCATTTAAATGGAAGGTGCAGGACTTGTACTTAAATCAGCTCCATTTCGGTTTTGTTTCAGCATTGACATCTGCATTATGTTCTTGTGTCTAATTTTATATATTGATAGACTGGACCAGGTGGGTATACAGCAACAAAGACACAGTGCTAGTTAATGCAGCAGGATCATCCTGGGGACTCCCTTTGATTGGAAGGGAAATTTTAAAAAATTCCCAAATTCATTTGGTGTAGTTCTATTCCAGTGTGAGAGTGTGTGAGAGTGGTTGTGGCTCTGTCATAGACTGGCAACCTGTTCAGGTGTAACACCACCTTATGCTCAATGACTGCTGGAAATAGGCACCAGCTCCCCATGACCCTGAACAGTTAAAAGTGGGTATAGAGGATGATTGACTGATTTTCACAATGCAGATTTAAAAGTAGATCAAACCACCTGAGCAGCCACAAGAGCTTGTGCTTTTGGAAATCATACCTCTTCGGCATACACTATACTTTAGCAACTGTATGGATAAAAGTATAACCCCCAATGCTCATATGGCTTATTATACTGTAGATGCAATAGTATTATGTCTGTGTGCATAAAGCAGCATCTGCCAATACTTGACCTAATGGCCTGCCATACAGCTCCTTCTCTCAAATTAAGTAGTGAAGTCAGACACAGTTCCAAAACCTGTCTGATGGATTCAATGGAAATCAAGAAATCAGTGTGAGTTTTGCTTATATAACCACTTTAAGTTATTAGTGTATGGCCAACACAATTGAGGGGTGTCTCAAAGACTATTCATGTCAGACGGGCGATAAGGATCAGTATCCAGACATGTACTAGAACATACAGAGTCAAAAGAGTCTTTTCAACATTTCAGAAACATTTCATCCTTTATTGGACAAACAATGTAATGCTTACCTTTGGACTGTGCGTGTGTGTGTGTGTGTGCGTGTATTTAACTCTCAGCTCCAGATATATGCAGTTACATTATTTCCATCTAGAATAAATATTCTGGGTCTGAAACTGAATTTTATCCTGGATCAACTCAACAAATATCATGACTTTGTGATAATTTCTGAAGTATTAACTTTTATTATGAAACATTTTATAGCTACAAATGTAAAGAAACACTGATTTACATCCCTTTTAATCTGTCTACTTGGCTATTCGCATGGCTTCGGCTCCAACTCATTAATATTCATTATGCTAATTGCCTGGACTCAGATTGGCCATCAAACTAGCCTATGAGAGTGCATCTTACTGTTTCCTTTCACGCTGCACATGGCAACAGCGCACCGTGTATCTTCCGGTTTGGTAACTTTTAGCTAGCAGCCTGCTGGGTGTGAGCTGATGGATACTAATGAGCAAAGTAGTTGTGATGTAACAAATACAGGCTTTTTGAACTTGGGAGAACTCGGGTGTTATCGCCACTTGAGAAATAAAAACTGAAAGAGAAGTTGTTGTGCTATTTTTACACTCAGTATAAAGGTAAGAACACCCATAGAGGCAAAAAATTAAACAGAAACCTCATATTTTTAATGGAATAGCCTCTTTAGGTTTTTTTCCTTTTTGGTCTTCTTGCTGTTTTTTTCTAGTTTATTCAATTTGTTCATTTATTATTTTGATCTCAATGTTCCTTGTATTGTCTTGGTCTTTTATTCTTTTTTTTTCTGCAGTTCTGATCATGTCTCTCTTTTGTTAAAGTATTTTTTTTGTTTGTTTTTGTTTCTAAAGTTCCTTGTGTGATTTAGTTATTCAGTTTGTTTCTTGTATTTCTTTCTTTGCTCCTTGGTTCACTTACTTGTCCACACCTGATTGTCACTTACCTGATTAATTCCCTTGACTCTCTCTCTGTCACCCTACTACAGTCATACCTTTTGTTTTCTATATGCTTCTTGTGCTTCCTGCAATTATCCATTATGTCTAAGTTGATTTTGATGCCTCATCAGCCTTTTGGTTTTCTTTTCTCTAATTATTTTATGTTTATTATGTTTTGAATCCTTGTGTCCTGCAAGCTACTATCCTACGAGCAAAGTCACGTCTGAACAATGTCTTTTATACGTTATTTTTGCACGTCATTACTTGGTCATCTGAAGGTGCAGAGTGTGACACCAGCAAACGTCTTTTTTCAACGTCTAGTTTACGTCTCTGTATAAGGGCTAATAATAGTCAAAAATGTTCATGTAAAATTGAAATTTAAAAATAATTTTTATAGTTTCCAGGTTCTGTGCATAACTAAAGTCCAGTTTCTGCAGTTTCAGTTAATTTTCCAATTTGATTGTCTCAGCAGGTTTAAAAGGCTGCTAAACCAAAATAAACTATTGGAAAATTAACTGAAACCGTGCAGAAATCAGACTTCAGTTATGCACAGACATGAAATTTTAAAAAAAATCTCAATTCTGCATTTCCATTTGTATTTTATTTTTTCAACCAGCATCAAATTTGTATCAAATATTCTAAAATATGAAATAACCCTCAACAAACTTGGACAAAAACAAAAAAACTCCTTAAAACACTCATTCTTGATTAATTTCTCCAGCATGTCCTCCTCATTCTCCTCTTCTTTATGGGGCATGCTTCAGATGGATGAGACGTCTTTCATTCATTCATTTATTCATTCATCATCGCTGTCAGACCAGCGCAGTAGCAGATCAAACTCTCTTTTGCGTTTTCGTCATTCTCAAAGTCGTCTGCAAACACAGATGTGAGTCCACTTACTTTATTTTGACAGGGGAATGTGCAAAGAGAGGGAAGATGAGGACACAACACATACCTTGTTTGTGTGGCCTAGCTCCTAAGTACAAGAGGACAGTGCACACCACCTAAAATAAGAGAAAAGCCTGGTTTAGAAACAAAAAGTAGACTAGTCTGTTACATGCTGTAAAGTTGTGAAAAAAGAAGCTGAAGTTTGCAAAGTAAAAACTGTACAATATCATAGTATTTCCTAATAAAACATCTTTATTATTATTATTATTGTTATTATTATTAATTAATTTCACTACTGCATCTTAGGTAGCTACAGTGAAAGTCTGAAAGTTTCTGCAAGTCAAGACATCATTAAAATCCCCCGTGATCACAATGAGAGCCTGGTTGTTGAGTCTGTATCCACGCAACGACGTCCTGGATGACGTCACACCCCACTGCCGGAACTGCTCTCGGAGAAACATAAACAGTTATAAACAGTTAAATGTAAATGGTTTCATCAACCACAGAAGTAATCTCCCGGACGTAATATGGTCAAAAACCAACTGCCAACAGTTCGACATCTGTTTAACCATAAACCTATCTCTGATTGGAATAAAAAAAAAAAAAAAAAACCTACCTAGTGGATCTCTGTGCGCTCGCACAGCTGCAAGACCGGGCATGTCCACACAGGAGTCTGGTTGTGATTGTGCCAAAACTCCGACAATCAAAATGCACTTATACAGCCGTTGGTTCAGCACAATCAAACACATCACAAACGGATTGCTACTAGTTTAACAGTGCATAGCAACAACATACTGAGCGCAGGTTTAGATAGGAAAAAAAATAAATAAATAAGCAGAAAGAACTTACCTTAAACTTTGTGAAAATTGGGTTTACGGATTCTAAATTGAGTTGTGTAGAGTTGCTTTCGCAGTTAAACCAGCACTGTGGAGTCTTGCTGAAAACTGAACCACTATAGCGTGTAATTGATTCAGCCAATCAGACGTTGGTTAAAGGGCATATTTAATGTTTATTTAAATGGCAGAAAAAAAATTCAGCGGTTATAGAAGAGACTTTGGTTATCTTCTCAAGTTTCTACATAACTAGCGAGGGTTTGAGAGTACCAAATCAAGGGAAGAAGCTCAGCTTCCAAGAAAACGTGCAGTTTCAGGGTCACGTGACGTAGTTGGAGCAGAACGAGTTCAATGGATCTAATTTATTCCTGAAGAAAAGCTGTTTCAATAAGCCTAATTATGGTAAACATTTGTGTATGTGGGGGTTGTTCCAATTCCAGTTTTTCTGGACACAGTGTCCAGCACAGAAAATCCATCTTTCCGTGCCTGGGTGAGATTTGTCCAGACGAAAAGGCAGGATTACACTAGCAGCAGTGTGTCCTCAAACTCGGTTATTTGTAGTGCGCGCTTCCGTGAGGAGGATTACATCGAGGGGGACCTGATTTAACATAAAATGGGATTTCGAAAAAAGGACAAAATCAGGCTGAAATCGACCGCAGTGCTCTCGATACACAACAGAGGAATCGGAGTTAGAAAAAGAGATGAAGGAGGAGCAGCAGCGACAACAATGGCGACTCCATCATGCAACAGCGGCATAAAACGCTGTAGCTTCACGCCGGGAAGCAGCTCGTAAACTGGAAGTATCTAAAGGAAGTACAAGTTCTTCTTACCTGTGTGTGGTGGTGAAACTTCATGTGAACATGTAGAAAGTTAATCAGTGAAAGCCGAAGGGGTTTTGGGAATCCCCTCATGCGCAGCGCGGGGCGCAAAGTGGGGAAAACTCTCGCATCTCACCAAAACTACGTCTGTGTCACAGTCACAAAAGAGAAATGACAACAACCCGGGTCGCCTCGATCAACACATATTTCATCTCAGCTAGAGACATCTGTTTTACAGAGAGTCCCAAGTCACGTGATTTTAGTGAAGCAGATCCCCGACTCATCAGATGAGTGTGTTTCCGCCTGGATCAACGAGGAGGCGTCGCCAAAACACTGTTTATTATTGTCAAAGACACTTTTATGCCTGACGTGTCTCTTTGCAGAGATTAGATTAGATAGAACTTTTTAATCCCTCTGGAAGGCCTGTTTTCACCTTCTCTAGCTGCTGGCTCAAAGCTATATGGCTGTGGACCTTCAGTATCTAACCTGAATGTGTCATGGACTCAGGGAGGTGTTTGACCCACATGCAGAACTCACACGGACAAGGTTTTGGATGAAAAGTGAAAACAGGTTTATTTACAAGTGTACAGTGACAGGAGGAATGTGCAATATTGCTGGAACTCTGGGATCTGGTTCTGCGAGAGAAAGGAACAGTTAGTTGGGGTCCAGATGAGCAACAGATGAAAACGTGCTTAACAGGAGATGGGAACTCACGGTGAGGCAGGATGAGAACGGCTTGAGGGGGAAGGCAGGCGTCATGGTGCAGCGGTGCTGGATCCAGAGAGGTGCGTCGAGTGAGCGGTTGCCAGAGAGCGAGCAGGCAGCGGTATGGTGCTGGAGGCGTAGATGATGAGACCAGGGATGATGAGGCACAGAGAACCAGCACGGAAGGAGCGGCAGTGTTGAGGTTTTAATCCTGAGGAGGTAGGGTTGTTAACGTGCAGAAAAACATGGAGAAAAATACTTTCACAAAAACACACTAGGAACTAGGAAAAAACACTTGAAGTAGCTCTAAGAATAAAATTCAGAGAGTGGCTCTGTTCATTACCCTACTAGGTTAACAACCAGGCGATGAATGATTGTTCAGCCGGTGTTTAAGAACGCTGCCTTTCCTCATCAAGCCAAACGTCCTCCAGCCGTGCGTAATTGCCTGCTCCAACTCTCCAGCGAAGATCCTTGATCTGAGAAGATGACTCACTCAACACACAAACACACACAGAAACTACACCGCAGCCCACAGACCCTGACAGAATGTGTTTTCATATTCAGGATCTGTCACCTCCTCCTGCTGTGAACACGTTTTCCTGAGAAGAGTCCAGAACGTTCTCTTCCGTCTACGTCACTAACGGTAGCGCCGCTAGGGGGTGCTATTTTCAGACAGAGGAGCTAGAAGGGCTACAACAGAGCAGTAGTACCACCATTTATTATGGAATATGAGCCGTATTTGCGGCCAAAATGTGAATTTTAGACTTGTTATGACAGAAAGGCTTGAACATGTGTTTAAAGTGGAAGAAGCCCTTTAATGATGATGTCGTTACTGCGTATTCTCCTCCGTCTATGTCACTAACGGTAGCGCCGCTAGGGGGCGCTATTTTCAGACAGAGGAGCTAGTAGGGCTACAACAGAGCAGTAGTACCACCATTTATTATGGAATATGAGCCGTATTTGTGGCCAAAATGTGAATTTTAGACTTGTTATGACAGAAAGGCTTGAACATTTGTTTAAAGTGGAAGATGCCCTTTAATGATGATGTCGTTACTGCGTATTGAGGTCTAAATGGGGTCAAGGCTAGACATACAAATAGCTGTCCTAGTTTGCACGTCATATAAACGGCCAAAATTGGTCTTGGACTGACGGACGCAATTTCAATTTGATCTGCATGTCCAACAGACGTCTAATGTTTGCTGGGTAGGTTCATTCACCCAACAACACTACACTAACATTTTTTAGCAGTGCATGTCTTTGGCTCTGAATCAGTTTGAATGCAGGTGACATCCTGATCATGGCTGAGATCTTTTAAGTCATTTAAACTTGAAAAGCAACTCATGATTCATTGTATAAAAACATGTAAGAGTTGATAAAACAGGACTTCATTTTATTCTGAAGCAAATCAATGTGTAAAAACATATTTTAAATATTATTGTTTCTTGGGAAAAGTCTTGACAGTTATGTAGAAGTAAATGAGAGCGCAGGAATACTGTGTCAATCTACAGTATGCACTCTCATGCTGCGCACAGCCAACAGAAGACTGGATTTTTCTGACTGCTGTGCGCATGGATTTACACAGCTTTGCATTTGACATTTTTCCGTCTGTCTTCTGCTTTAAGCAGGATAATTTGGGACACTGCATCTGCTTGCTGGTCTCAGTGTATAAATTTATTGTGTCTGATGGGAATACTGTCTTAATCAGAATCGCATCGGTTGTTTGCACAAAGTTGTAGCTGACATCAAGCCATTTACTGTGGTGTTTTCATTTTTCTAATGTGTAATATGTTTCCAAACCATTGGTCTTCTGGGTATTTTCCTTTGATTTCCTTCTTGCATGCATCAGTAATAACTGTCCTCATAAAACACAATGATCACGGAGCTTTATGCAGTCATGTGGTTTAAACAAAGCATCAAATCGAATATTTTTGCCTCAAAGATTTTTGTAATCAAGTCATTTGAATAACTCCAACAATTGTTTCAGCCATAATATACAATATAAACAATTACCCAACTCACAGAGCCAGACTACAGACAGTGATCTTCAAACCTTGAAGGTCTGATTGTTTCATACTGTATGTGTACAGTATAAGAAAGCTGGTTCCTTTCTGTCAAAGAAAGAAAGACCCACAAACTGACAAAAGCAATAAGGGTTTACAATCAACTGATAATCAATTAGTTAAAATCAGATATTTTTTACTAAGGTTTTGCAGAATAGCTAAAAAATATATTCATGAAACTAGCCTGGAAAAAAATGATGGTGTCCATAGAAAACGGAACTGAACATGGACCAGATAAAGCAAAGACCAGAGTTTTGAGGAGCTCAGAGAGATTTTAGATCTCCATGTTAAAGGTAAAGACTGCTACGTAGATCATCTTCAAGGAGCTTCATGTTCCTGTGTCCATGGTGGACAATAACATTTTAAAAATATAAGGTTGATGTGACTGTAGTTGATGTCCCAGGATATGGTCACAAGAGGAAACACAACCTCAGGTTGATCAGATGGAAAGAGAAGAGGGTAAGAAAAGGAAACCATTCAAGTTGAACTCCGAGGCCAAGGTACATTCAGTTCAGGTCTCACTTTCCCATTTTGAACCTTAATGAGCTCAGAGGGAGGGGGAGTAGAGAAATTTGTTGTCCCCGAGGGACAGTTTGGTTTACAGCCAGCCAATGGAGAACAAGTACTAAAGAAAACAAAACAACATCTGTACAGCATGCACAACATTCACAACAGACAATAAACAACACACAAATATGCTTCTGATACATTAGTCGATCAATCAGTCAACTGGGACGCTCCTGAGAAGAATCAAGAAGGCCCCACTATTGACAGAAACACATGCACACATCCGGACTGGAATTAAATGGAGTGCACGTTGACAAACCACAAAGCTTCTGATCCAAGACTAAACTGGAACTTGTTGCTGCTCACATCAACTCTATGTTCACAGAATGAGACACGAAACGTCCAAAGAGAAGAACGCCACACCTATCATGAAACGTGGATGGACTCTGTTTAGTTCTGGAGCTGCTCTGCTACATCTGGTTCAGATCTCCATTCTGGTGATTTAAATCCTGTTGAACATCTGTAAAAGGAGCTGAAACATCTGGAGAAGGAACCCTTCAAACCTGCGACAGCTGAAGCAATTTGTTCATGAGGACTGGGTCAGAACAAAGGTCGTCAAAATAATCGATGCCTACATATTAATTGATGTTAAAACTGGTATCTAAATTAGATATTATGTTCCCATGGTATAAATATTTTGGAGTCTCACATACAGTATACTGTATGCTTCTTCAGAGTAAACTGACACAGTTCCCAGACAGCCAGGTGCCATAAAGCACCCTGCTGCAAATCAACAGAAGGAGAAGCTGCTGCACAGCTGCATCACATTATCCCATGAGTTGGTTTTGTTATACTTTTTTATTTCAGTTGCGCCGTGAACTGTAGTATTTTCATTGCGTCATTTCTTGACTCGCTTTATTTCGACTTTCTCTCATAGTAAATTGCCACGGATTAATATCAGACAGATCAGCTGTTTGTTTACAGCTGGAAAATGTTTGCTGTGGGTTTTTTGTTGATGATGAATCCTGGAAGTTACTTGTAAATGTATCTACTCTGATTTGAAATTATGTTCACCTTTCGGCACTGATGTCTGTGAGTGAGAGAAGGTGGGCAGGTAAAGGAAACGGACACTTGTTGGGGCAGGTGTGTGTGTGAGAGAGAGAGAAAAAGAGAGCGACAGGACAGGAGACTGTCATGATGCCCACCAGGGGGTGTTTGTTCGAACCCCAAAGGTGACCCAACTCCAAACACACACGGGGGAGACAGTTAGCAGTGAAAGTGAATTTATTATGGCTAGTACACAAAACAACAGAACAAGGTAGTGTAATGTGCACGATGAAAACAGGACTGGAACTGAGGCGGGGAAGAGACTCGATCCTGGGGGGAGAGACTCGTTAGAAAACAAGTAATACGACCCGCTGCAGTGCGCGGGGAAAGTGCAACTACACTTACTGTGGGGCTGAAGCTGTAGTTGCGTGAGGTGGGATCCGAAGACACTGCAGCGGGGGTGGAGCCCCAGAGTCGAGGGAGAGTGATGAAGCCCGGGACGTGGTGCTGTCTCCACAGACGAGACCGTGGCAGGGGTGACAGCAGCGTGCTGACCGGGAAGGTGTGGATCCGGAGGAGACCAGAGACAGACAGCGCACCAGGGAGAGAGAACGCCGCAAAGCGCGCGACGTTAGAAAGCCCCGGTGAGGAAGAGCCCTCTTTCCAGCGGGTGAACGACCACGCAGAGGCACTCAGAGCCTGGAGGAGAGGCTCCAGGACGCGAAACTGAGAGAGAGGGAGAGAAGGCTGGTTAGTAGTAACTAACATAAAAACTGTCATCAAAATGTCTCTGGCCAATCTGTACCACAGAAGGAGTGGAACGAACTGGCGTCTGTCTCTTCTTGCTCCTCTGCTTAAATACCCAGCTCTCCTGAGCTGGGTAATGATCCACACCTGCAGCCACTGATGAGAGCTGTCACACCCTGCAGAGATAATTAGTGGAGACAGCACACACCATACAGGAGCTGCAGAGATCCCACCAGTGAAAACACTACAGAGAAAACCCCACAGATCTGAAAGAAAACCCAAAACCCCAGAACCGTGACAGTACCCCCCCCCCCCCCCCCCCCCCCCCCAAGGGACGGCACCTGACGTCCCAAAAACAAAACCCCAGAATGGGCGGGAGGTGGGAGGTAAGGAAGGGGGGACAAACCCAAGGTCAAAAAGTGCAAGAAAACAGAAAACCAGGCTAAACATAAAAGTTCAAAAACCTGGAACCCCAGAGGAGAGGCGCCGAGACTCTGGAGGACAGCCTGGAGGCCGAGAGGAGAGGCGCCCAGGCTCTGGAGGATGGCCTGGAGGCCGCTCTGAGAAGCGCCAAGAGTCTGGGGGACGTCCTGGAGAGCGGCCTGGGAGCCGCGAGGCGAAGAGACGCAGCGCGCCTGGAGAGCGGCCTGAGAGCCGCGGAGCGAAGAGGCGCAGCGCGCCTGGAGGGCGGCCTGGGAGCCGCGAGGCGAAGAGGCGCAGCGCGCCTGGAGGGCGGCCTGGGAGCTGCGGAGCGGAGAGGCGCCTGGAGTGCGGCCTGGGAGCCGCGAGGCGAAGAGGCGCAGCGCGCCTGGAGGGCGGCCTGGGAGCCGCGGAGCGGAGAGGCGCCTGGAGTGCGGCCTGGGAGCCGCGAAGCAAAGAGGCGCCGGGCGTCTGGAGTGCGGCCGCTGCTGCTGGCGGGAGAACAGCCGCTGATGCCGGTCTTGGAGGTCTGGGAGGTCTTAGAGATCTGGGAGGTCTAGGAGATCTGGGAGGTCTAGGAGATCTGGGGGCTGAGGTATGATGAACCGGAACTGGTGCTGATGAGTCCGGAGGACCGTCGCGGACGGCGACGTCCTCGGACCCTGGCGTTGGAGGACCGTCGCGGACGGCGACGTCCTCGAACCCAGGAGGAGGCGCTGGAGGACCGTCGCGGACGGCGACGTCCTCGGAAGAACAGGAGGCGTCGAGACCCTCGGGAGAACTGGAGGCGTCGGGACCCTCGGGAGAACTGGACGCGTCGGGACCCTCGGGAGAACTGGACGCGTCGGGACCCTCGGGAGAACTGGACGCGTCGGGACCCTCGTGAAAACTGGAGGCGTCGGGACCCTCGTGAAAACTGGAGGCGGGACCCTCTGGAACTCTCGAACCGGGACCCTCTGGAACTCTCGAACCGGGACCCTCTGGAACTCTCGAACCGGGACCCTCTGGAACCGGGACCCTCTGGAACAAAGCTTGGACCCGTAATCAGCTCGGAACAGGTCCGAGCAGTGGCGGAGTGGAGAGCGGACACGGCACCCGAGACACCGAGTGGGACGGTGGGTGCTGCGGAGCTCTCTGAAACGGGGCTGGGACCCGTGCGCAAGCCGGAGGAGGTCCGAGCAGCGGAGCAGTGGAGAGCGGAAAAGACACCCGAGACACCGAATGGGACGGTGGGTGCTGGGGAGCTCTCTGAGACGGGGCTAGGACCCGAGCGCAACCCGGAACAGGTCCGAGCAGCGGAGGAGTGGAGAGCGGACACGGTACCCGAGACACCGAGTGGGACGGTGGGTGCTGCGGGGCTCTCTGAAACGGGGCTGGGACCCGTGCGCAACTCGGAGCAGGCCCGAGCAGCGGAGCAGTGGAGAGCGGAAAAGACACCCGAGACACCGAGTGAGACGGTGGGTGCTGGGGAGCTCTCTGAGACGGGGCTAGGACCCGAGCGCAACCCGGAACAGGTCCGAGCAGCGGAGGACTGGAGAGCGGACAAGGCACCCGAGACACCGAGTGAGACGGTGGGTGCTGGGGAACTAGCAGCGGCGGATGAGGAGCAGGCATGAGCCTGAGACTGTCTGTAGATGGTTAATGGCCAGGTTAATGGAAAGTTCAGAGACCTGGGGAAGCTGCCCAAGCTGGGGTGTTTAACTATAATGTCCTGTGCGATAGTGAGAGCAGAGTGGATGTAGTTCAAGTCAGTGGACTTGAGAGCCGCTGCCAGAACCCGGTTCAGTCGCTCCATGTGGATCTGGATCTCCAAGACGAGATGGGGGGAGAACCTAAGACCCCCTGCCGGGTCTAGTGCAGTCTGGAGCTGGGTCTGGGGGTTCTGGTGGCCAGTTCGTTCTGTCATGATGCCCACCAGGGGGTGTTTGTTCGAACCCCAAAGGTGACCCAACTCCAAACACACACGGGGGAGACAGTTAGCAGTGAAAGTGAATTTATTATGGCTAGTACACAAAACAACAGAACAAGGTAGTGTAATGTGCACGATGAAAACAGGACTGGAACTGAGGCGGGGAAGAAACTCGATCCTGGGGGGAGAGACTCGTTAGAAAACAAGTAATACAACCCGCTGCAGTGCGCGGGGAAAGTGCAACTACACTTACTGTGGGGCTGAAGCTGTAGTTGCATGAGGTGGGATCCGAAGACACTGCAGCGGGGGTGGAGCCCCAGAGTCGAGGGAGAGTGATGAAGCCCGGGACGTGGTGCTGTCTCCACAGACGAGACCGTGGCAGGGGTGACAGCAGCGTGCTGACCGGGAAGGTGTGGATCCGGAGGAGACCAGAGACAGACAGCACACCAGGGAGAGAGAACGTCGCGAAGCGCGCGACGTTAGAAAGCCCCGGTGAGGAAAGAGCCCTCTTTCCAGCGGGTGAACGACCACGCAGAGGCACTCAGAGCCTGGAGGAGAGGCTCCAGGACGCGAAACTGAGAGAGAGGGAGAGAAGGCTGGTTAGTAGTAACTAACATAAAAACTGTCATCAAAATGTCTCTGGCCGATCTGTACCACAGAAGGAGTGGAACGAATTGGCGTCTGTCTCTTCTTGCTCCTCTGCTTAAATACCCAGCTCTCCTGAGCTGGGTAATGATCCACACCTGCAGCCACTGATGAGAGCTGTCACACCCTGCAGAGATAATTAGTGGAGACAGCACACACCATACAGGCTGTCTCTTATACACNGACTGTCATGATGCCCACCAGGGGGTGTTTGTTCGAACCCCAAAGGTGACCCAACTCCAAACACACACGGGGGAGACAGTTAGCAGTGAAAGTGAATTTATTATGGCTAGTACACAAAACAACAGAACAAGGTAGTGTAATGTGCACGATGAAAACAGGACTGGAACTGAGGCGGGGAAGAAACTCGATCCTGGGGGGAGAGACTCGTTAGAAAACAAGTAATACAACCCGCTGCAGTGCGCGGGGAAAGTGCAACTACACTTACTGTGGGGCTGAAGCTGTAGTTGCATGAGGTGGGATCCGAAGACACTGCAGCGGGGGTGGAGCCCCAGAGTCGAGGGAGAGTGATGAAGCCCGGGACGTGGTGCTGTCTCCACAGACGAGACCGTGGCAGGGGTGACAGCAGCGTGCTGACCGGGAAGGTGTGGATCCGGAGGAGACCAGAGACAGACAGCGCACCAGGGAGAGAGAACGCCGCAAAGCGCGCGACGTTAGAAAGCCCCGGTGAGGAAGAGCCCTCTTTCCAGCGGGTGAACGACCACGCAGAGGTCCGCGACGTGACAGAAACCGTGACAGAGACGCAATGAAGGTTGTAACTAAAAGCTACAGTGTAGTTATATTATCTTTCACCAATTTTTTAGGTGCACTTTTAAAAATACTGCTGTTACTTGAAAAGTTTAAGCAGAATTTTTTATACTTAACAACTATTTACATTTGTGCACTATAAATATAATCGAAGCTGGATAAAAAGAATGTTTTTGATTGTATCTACTTGTTCAATAAATTGGTGTTTTTGAATCACCTTAGTATCGAAATCCTGTATCAAGTTTTTTTCCATTATTTAATCAAATTTTAGTATCGTGACAACACTAGTCCTATGGACCACCTGTGGACAGGTGCAGAATTCTCACTGAGAGCTCCACCTGACTGTATGGAATGTAACTTTTAAAAGTAGCTAAATCTAGTTTATTGAATCTGTCATTAAATATCTCATTTCACAAAACTCCAAAGTTGTGCAACTAAATATTAAGTTAATGGACCATTATTTTCTTTCCAGGTAAGTTTCATGACCTTTTTTTATTATGATTGTGTTGAACCACAGTTCAAGCACATTGTTCATTGTCCATGACTTGATATTCAGTAAATATTCACTGTGCTTTTCATCAGTGTCAAACTACTTCAGTGGGGTTTTCTCCCTTTAATGGACAGGTACATGGAGTTTTGAGTCAATGGAGTCAAACAGTTAAGAGACTTAAAACCTCATAGAAGAAGTTTAAAAAGGATCCTAAAGTGAACTGAGAGTGAAGGATGCAAGACCAGGACTGGAGTGACATACTCTGACTTTCCAGTCCTCTTTAAAAACTGTGCTGCTGTATTTTGAATAGCCTCCAACCTATAGATAAAAGCATGGAATACCATCTCCATCTCCTTGATAAATTTGCTTTGACTTTTGCCAGACGTCCCAGTTAATAGAAACAAGATTTTCTCGCAGCTCTCATGCAGAGGACCGTCCTGGTTTTATAGGAGGATCTATTTTGACACCTAGATTTGTAAATTAATCAGGTCATAGCCACACAAAAAAAAAATTCCAATTTAGAAAGTGAATGAGAGGAGGCAGGATCAATATGCCTATAGCTGTGTTCTTGACTGGTCCTGAAAAACCAATCAGTCTGCTCTGTCTGGGACAAGACTAATTAAAAATGGAGTCACTTTGAGACAAAAAACGAAAAACAGTCACAAACACTAGAACGCTAAATTATGTAGCATTTTAATCATTTCACATTTGAAGCTAAAAGAACATAGGCCTTAAATGTTTGTATAAAATGCATTTAAGAGATCAGTTACTATGTAAACGTACACAAATATTTCCTCAAAGCTAATGAATACAGTTTTATCTAAAATGTGTTGTTTTTTTCAACACACCGATTCAAATGCCTTTTATGGAAAGAAATCAGAAACATTGTTTATTGTGCGTTGGCTTTTGTGTCCATTTGCTTTTGTGGAAGTACAGCCCCTCATTTATGGGGGCTTTTTGGTGTTTGTCTGACAGCTAAACACAAGGCCTTTTTTCAAACAAATGGGAGTTATGTATGAAGAGAAGGCAGCCCGGCACCTAAACTGCAGAGATGGGCACTCTTTGACAGGTGCTTTCATCTTGTTATTACTCCTCCTTCATTCAAGGATTTTGGGGCTTCCAAAAGCATTTTTTGTGCAGTCTCTTTTCTTCTACCTTCCTCTATCTTTCCACTACCACTGAGCTGTGATTGGCTGTTATGACAGAGCTGTCGCTGGGCTGTCAACCTATTCTGAAGCTTGGTTTAATTACTCCTTTTCACTAATATGACATGTTCATGCGCAGATGCATTCAAATTCACATACACATTGGAAAGTCAGTCACAAATGCACATGATGACACAGAAACCAGTTTGCCTAGCTGCATGCTGTGCTATGTGGGCAGTAATAATGGATGAAAGAATGGGGATTGAACTCCTCATCAGCCACTCTTCCTCACTCAGCAGACCCCCAGATGTTTGTCAATGTTGACTCCATGTTTCCTGAGCTGAGCTTTGAAAACGTCATATAAAATTGTGAAGGCCCAGACACAGCTTCGTTTGATGAGCTAAGATCGATGCTGCACCCTGCTGTGCCAAGTTCTGAATAGTCAATTAAAAGCACTGAAATGGAGGAGAGGATGAAAGACTGAGGGTTTGATTAGAGGAGGATGATGAAAGAGAGATGGGTAAAGATGTTAAAGTGACTGCCATAGTTTGTATATCTTTAATATTCTGGATGGTAAACTTAACTGTGATCGCCTCTTCCAGTTCACCCTAATACTTCCAGAGATTTCTGAAAGGATATGCAGCTGTGCTGCTTTAAGACTGACTGAAGAAATAAGACAAACAGACATAATGGAAATACCAAAAAAACCAAAAAGAAGCTTTGTCATATGCAATTGCTGAGCCATCTGAGTTCACGCTGTTCTCAGATTTCTTTAAACCCATTATCTCCCCCTTCTTTTCATCCCTCCTTCCTTTATTTCTCTCACTCTTAAACATTTCATTTCTCTTATTTTTGAAAAACTTCCCTATTTTCTCCGCTATACTCCCCACTATATTTTATTTGCTTTTAAGTCTTTTTCAATTAAAATGAATTTCTATATTAATTCACTGTTTGACAGCCTCTGTGAGTGCTTATTGTCACTTATCTTCATTTTCCCTTTAGTTCATTCCACTAACTCAGTGCTAATACTTACCTCCTTACCAGTTTTGCTCATCCTTTCTTTCCCTTTTTCCCCAACACTTTCCCACTCCTCTCTTCCCTTGCCAGGTACCTTGCCCTATGACATCAAAATAGTCATTGCCGGAAACCATGAGTTGACCTTTGACCAGGAGTTTATGGCAGATCTAATCAAGCAGGACTTCTACTACTTTCCTTCAGCCTCTAAGCTAAAGCCAGAGAATTATGAGAACGTCCAGTCATTGCTCACCAACTGCATCTACCTGCAGGACTCCGAAGTCACTGTTCGTGGTTTCAGGATCTACGGCTCTCCATGGTGAGTGAGTCCTACCACTACATAAGAGTGAACAACAAGGAATTAAGTTGTTTCAATTTCAATTTGATACTTATTTTTACTTGTTATATAAACAATTTTGTGATTAAATCTCTTAGATTTACTTTAGTGGTGTGAGTTGCATCACAAAAAGCATCCAATGTTTTAAATCATACCAACATTTAAATCATGCTGCTAACATCACTTTTCTAACAACATAAGTTTTTTTATTACAAATGCTACTGGTGTGCTGATGAGTGATGCAGGTACAGTTGATAGAGCAGCAGCAGTATGGTGTAGTTCCACTGATGTTGTTCAGTTAAAAAAACGCTAAAACAATGTTGTAATTTTGCTCTCTTTTACATCTGTACTACCGTACTTTTTAAAGCAAGAGCTCATTTATACGTTTGAAAATATATTTTGAAGTGCTGGGGTGTATTTCACTAAAAGCAGGTTTAACAAACTCTAAATCAAAACCTGAACTCAAAGTTGACCAACTCTCAGTTGTCAAACTTAGAGTTTTTGGTTTCAAAGCAGGTGTTAAGCATTAGTTCAATCAACTCTGAGTCAAAGTTAACCTTAGTTACACTCAGGCATGAGGATATAAGAAGCCCTTATCAATGGAACACAGATAACATGATTTACCATGGCAACCAGTGGACAAAAGGTTAGTGCCCCTACTTCTTCCCAGTAGAATTGGATCTTTAAATGACTACATATGCAAAAAATTAGCACATTTAAAAAAGCAGCAGCAAAAGAGAGAGAGATTGTGTGGCAGAAAATTGCTGATCAATTTGTGAGTATTATTTAGAGGAAAAAATAAATGTTTGTTCTTGAATGTTCCACTCATTAACATTTATTTTCCATATGTTTTTGAGCGCACAGGTGCAACCCAACAGGTGCATAAAGAACATGGCAGTAAGTAAAGATAAAATGTAAAAATATAGTTCAAACAGGTGAGGTATCATTTACATTTTTATTTTTTACACTTGATTTAAAAGCAGTTGTGATGTTGCTCATACAAATTCTGATCAGCATGATAAAACATCCACTCGGGGTCTGATAATCAATGTTAGGAATGTTACTTTAAAAAAGTAATTAGTTATAGTTACTCACTTGTTCCAAAAAGTAATTAAGTTAGAAACTTAACTACTCTACAAAAAAGTAACGAGTTAACAAAGAAACTAATGGACTGCATTACTAAAAAAAAAAAAATGTTGGCACAATGCAAATAAAACTGATTCTAATTAGACATATAGTCTGGCAGCACCAGGAATCTAACACACATCCTCTGAACAAAAGGTATAATCTTTACCACTAGGCTGTAATGACAAACATAATTCTCTGCACACCAGTCTTCATAGACCCATGTTTATATGCGTTTAGTCACGTTACATGGTTCCAATTCATAGTAACGCACTGCATTTTACGTTCACTAACGATAACGGTGTTGTAATGTTGGAAACTGTAATTTATTAGATTATTCTGTTATTGAAAATCCAACCATGTTGCGTAACGTCACATTTCAAACGCTGCTGATCATCCTCTCTCTCTCTCGACGGGGATTTGTGTATAATATCCAAGTCAACAGGCTCGTCAAGAAATGGACACGCTGTGTCTGCTACTGATTTCAGACAGCAGGCTTCAACTTAAGAACAGGAGAAATTCTGAGTTGTGTCAAACAAACCTGCTGGCGAGCAGTTTAGGTTCACAGAGTGTGTTACCCAGGTAACCGACTCAGAGTTACGCTGAACTCGCTTTGTGAAACCGAAAACCCAGAGTATCCTAGTCTCAGGGTTAACTAACTCAAAGTTTTCCACTAAACCCGCTTTCTGCAATACACCCCTGGTCTTCAGCATGAGCTTTACTCCTGTCTGAGGAGCTTTTACTGCTTCTATAGACTCTGCTGACTTGTCACTGGTGTGTTTACTAATAATACCTAATAGAATGTCACTTCAAAGTGTATAAAAACACCTATTGAGATGTTGCAGATGACTGATTGATGGGAAGCAGGACCCAAACAAGCGAGTTGTTGGGCAAAACAATGTAAGGAATCACTAAGAATGCTCAGGTTCCGATTTTTGGTACTTAAAACAAATACTGCTAATTATATGCTAAAGTAAATGCTCACGAATCTCATGAAGTTCAGCAGGTGTGAGCAATTTGTCCTCTTTTGGCATCAGATCACAATTGTCCTTGCTGTATAATCTAAAGATGGACTGTCGCACATACAGCAGGCTGAAAAGTGAAAGAGAGGAGATACTGTTTTCTTCTCAGTCAGGTCCAAGTCTAAACCAATAAGGAACAGAAGCCTTCCTTAAAACTGGAACAAACTCCATTTTACTGCATCATGGAGGAGTCATGTTCTTGATTGCATTTCCAAATCAGCAGGAAACATTTTGTGCTTTCTGAACCTCCTTTTTCATTTAAAATAATTTTCCTTATTTTATTGGAATTCTGTTCTGGACAACGGGGTGCAAGCTGTGCACACTCTCATTTCAGTTTTGCAAGTCCCAGGGAGCTGCTGAGAGCCTGTAAGATTGGGGTGGGGAGATTGATTCCGTTGGGTTCTGTTGGGTTCTATTGTCTTTGTTCTGTTTGTATTTTCTGGATGTGAAGAACATTGTGTTGAAATGGTCTGCAAGCATAAGGTTTGGTGTGCTGAAGGTAAAACAGAAACATAAAGATGTTACCAAATATTGGGCGATTTATTTGTAGAAGCAACAATGTCTGACATTCACTAGAATAGAAGACGAAAAACTCTTTTCATCATACACCCGTCGTCTTTTTCTTAGGGTATGCTGCAGGATGCACCTTTCCCATCTGTTTTACTCCTGAGTAGACAGTAAAGATTTAACTCTCTTGAGGTAGGTTCTTACTGAGTGTTAAAATATCATCCTGTTTTTGGTTCTTTTTAAACTCAGAGTTCATGAGAGGTGTATTACCTGTTGCTGACATGTTTCGGCGTTTACTTCCGCCTTCTTCAGAGCTGTTGTTGCTGTAGATGTTACTTCCTTTTATGAGCGGGCAGCAGGGGACGATGTCGCCCCCTGCTGCCCGCTTCTTCCCTGGTGATGATGGAGTCCCAGCTGTGGTCTAACAAGTAGACTCCATCGTCCCGGTTCATGGTGTTGTGGCCACGTCTTCTTATTTCAATCGCCTCCTTTATCCATCTTTTGTATTTTTGTTGTTCTGTGTTGATGATCCTTGTGTTGTCCCAGTCCATGATATGGTTTTCTCTTATGCAGTGGTCCGTGACGGCTGATTTTTTTATTGTAGTTTCTGCTTCTTGTTTTGTTGCTCTTGTGTGTCTTCGTTTTGTTTCTTTCTCGCATTCTTTCTGATGTTCTATTTTCCGTGTGTTGAGTTGACGTCCAGTTTCTCCTATGTATGTTTTATGGCACAGTTTGCATGGGATCTCGTAGATAACGCCGCATTTTTTATCGGATGGTATTTTGTCCTTTGGATGCACCAGTTGTTGTTTTATTGTCTTGAATGGTTTCGTTGGTGTGTT
>SSNP01000402.1:117195-143697 GCA_006937955.1 Pachypanchax playfairii | reverse complement strand
AACACACCAACGAAACCATTCAAGACAATAAAACAACAACTGGTGCATCCAAAGGACAAAATACCATCCGATAAAAAATGCGGCGTTATCTACGAGATCCCATGCAAACTGTGCCATAAAACATACATAGGAGAAACTGGACGTCAACTCAACACACGGAAAATAGAACATCAGAAAGAATGCGAGAAAGAAACAAAACGAAGACACACAAGAGCAACAAAACAAGAAGCAGAAACTACAATAAAAAAATCAGCCGTCACGGACCACTGCATAAGAGAAAACCATATCATGGACTGGGACAACACAAGGATCATCAACACAGAACAACAAAAATACAAAAGATGGATAAAGGAGGCGATTGAAATAAGAAGACGTGGCCACAACACCATGAACCGGGACGATGGAGTCTACTTGTTAGACCACAGCTGGGACTCCATCATCACCAGGGAAGAAGCGGGCAGCAGGGGGCGACATCGTCCCCTGCTGCCCGCTCATAAAAGGAAGTAACATCTACAGCAACAACAGCTCTGAAGAAGGCGGAAGTAAACGCCGAAACATGTCAGCAACAGGTAATACACCTCTCATGAACTCTGAGTTTAAAAAGAACCAAAAACAGGAAGATTTAACTCTATTTGTGTGTTTTAAAATAAAGGGCAGGGGTTCCTTCCAGAAAGCTTGGTCAATGTCAGGATATTTTAAGACCTCTAAGTTAAATAACTATCAAAAAGACCATCAGTCAGACACAGAGGTATGGTTTCAATGAGCTTTGCAAAGGAGAACGCCCAACCAAGGTGTTGAGACGATTCTGATGTGTTCACTTTTGCATTGCCTTTTTATTCACAAAGACACCTCCCATCTGGATGAAGCAAGGGAGGGGAACAAGTGTGGGTCAGATAATGAAGTCAGAGTGTAGCAAACGAACACATAATTGGATGGACAACAGTCACAGGTCGTAAACCAGCTGGTTTCCAAGATAAACACAGAAGTGTTTATACAAGTCAGGGCAAATCTAGATCACTGACTCCTGCAACATGACCTGTGACCTTTTACCAATGTCGTAAAACCTTAAAATCTCCAACAATCAATTTACCATTTGGTAAACCCTGAACTCATGGTTAATCAACCAAGAACCTGTTTAGCCTGAGTATGTCGGTTCCAGAACACTTGATAAGAATCTGGTTAATTAACCTACTCCTTGTTAACCAGTGAGCACACACTCTGAAATCATAAAGACCCTCTGAGTGGGTCACCGAATTCATGAGTCACAATGGGAAGTGAAGGGAAGAGCAGCATATTTTTCGAATGCCTTGATGCTGCTTATGAAGAATTCAATCCAATAATTATAAAGGAAAGCAAAACAGCTGCAGCACCAAAAGAGAGAACGTTGACAAAAAATAACAAAGTAAATTTGTGAGTTTAACAGATATAACTCTCAACTCTCTTTTTTAAAATTGTGTTTAAAAAATAAAATTTCATTTTAATTATTAATTTTCCACCCTTTATGCTTGGGTTGTGGGGTGCTGGTGGATATGTCTAATTTAAAATGTTTTTTGGTATTTTGAATAACCTTTTAAAAATTAAGGTACAGTAAGGTACAATAATATTGTAAATTGACTTAGACATACAGTATATTGACTCCTTGTTTAATCAAATGCAATCCATCTGGAGCAAGAACTCTGTACCAAGTCAAGAAGAAACACAAGAACAATGCCAACTGCGTTACTAGAAAAAATGCTTGAATTATGCAATTAAAACTTTACAACAAAACTAATTCATCTTCAACACATGATCTGTCAGCACCAGAGTTTGAACCCTAATCCTCTGCATGAGAGGCCAGCACACTTACCGTCCAGCTTATTGGTGAATCCACCCAGCCTCCATATAACCATGTATTTGTGTGTGCCCCGTCACATTATGCAGTTTGTTTTATCGATTTGTAGTAACGGACTGCATTTCACGTCACTAATAATAACGGCAATGTAACATTGGAAATAGAACGAATTAGATTATTCCGTTTAAAGTAACTGCGTTATTCCAGACACTGCATAGGATCATCATCAAAAGGGCACGCCATGCACAAAACTGGAACAAACCGATCTGGAACATAACCTACTCAGAGATTAAGTTGCTATGGTTACTAACATACCTCCGTTTTTAGAACCGAAATTTGAGGTTATCTACAAACTTACCCCCCAAACTTTATGTCACATAACCTGCTTTCTGGAACGGACCACAGGTTTGTGAATCAGATGTATTTTGTACTGGTATAATTTACATAAACATGGAGGGGTTTTCCTTTAAATGCAGCCCAATACCTCATTTAAATGTGACTTACTGAACTAGAGCAGAGATGCAGTGTTTGGCAGGACAGATGTTCCATTGCAAAGGTTTTGAGATCTAGATGGAGGCACAAAACCCTTTTTTGCAGCCACATAAACTGTGCAATTTGTTGGAGAGTGTGAAAATGTTGGTTTTTCCGTGTCAGCTAATTTTAAACTTTGGCATACATCTCAGCAAACTGGAAAGTTGTTAAAGGAGAAAAATCCAGGTAGACATAAAAAGATATCAAAATATCCAGACAGAAGACTAAAAGTGCAGTTTGAAGAAGGAAATGCACAAAAACAAAAATAAGCAGGAGTCAGTTTTTGAGCAAACTTTAAGGAATCAGCTGATGGAGCCTCCTCAGTGCTGATTCCAGATTTTTTGATCCCCCTCTACACTAAATGATAACAGTTTTACTTTGCAACATTTAAAATATTCACTTTGATCCTCAGAGGCGTATCTGTCTGTGTTTGTGCTACATATTTGCCTTTTTATAGCTAACTGTCTAGCAAGTCTTAGGCATGATTATTTTCCAGTCTATTAAAGTCATACAGACAGGATGGAGTCATGCATATCTCAAAGAAATATGCTCTGTTTTTCACGTGACATTCACATGCAGATGGATTTTGAATGAGATGACCAACACTTTCTAAAGTGGAGATTTTTTAAAAGATTTGTGTGACCACTCTTAACTTGACAAACAGTGTTACACAAGTCCATCACTTACTAAGAGAAAGTAAAAAAATTAATAATATGTACTTTTTTAATTTACGCTACTAAAGAGAATCTCTTATGCTCTGATTTTTTACTACAACCCATTTAGACTAGCAGTTTTTTTTGTTATTTTGAACTCGTGTGTGCATGAGTGTATATGTGGGTGTGTGTTTAAGCGGTAGTCCATTATGTTTTTGTGTGTGCGCCCTCAAAGCTGGATAATTAATTTGCTATGACTGTAAGGTTCCTTGAATTTATTGCCCAAGCTACTTGAAAGAGCTATTAAATGCAAATAAATAAATGAGAGAGAAGAAAAGGAGAAAATAGGAGCACAAAGGGAATAAATCCTGAAGAATCGGAGACACTGAAGAAATGTGAAAAGGACGAGGCAGGACAAACAAGGAGGGAGGGAAATCTAGTCAGATTCACAGGCTGTCCCTGGCAGTTGCAATGGGCAATTTAGGTGACAATTGTGGTGATAGTGCATGTGTGTGTGTGTGTGTGTGTGTGAGAGGGAGTTTTGGGGTGGGATTTAGCAGCACAGAGGGGCTCCAGCTGGAGGCTCTGTTCCACCAGTCTTTCTGGATCATTTTTCACCCCACCCCCAAATTTTAGCTGATGGCCTATGCTCGTGGCTGAATGAGACACATGCCCCAGGCCCCCACGTTATAGTCCATGGAATACCATTACCCCCTCCCCCACCCCCACCCCCCCAACTACAACAACTAAAACCATTCTAGGGTGCCACTTGACTAATTGGTTTCTTTATTATCTCTTCAGTAATACATGAGTGTGCAATCTCCCCCAAAAACAATTTTTGCACACAAAAAAATTATATTTATTTTTTAATTTCCTAATATCAATAATAGAAATAAAATTGTATGTTCAACTTACAATTAAAGTTGTACAAAAAGCGAAACTAACATTTAATGAAAGCAGGTATAAATAATAAAATAAAATACATTTTCTGTAATTGAACTCAAAAGCTTTCAGGCAAATCTCAACTTCTTTAGGAGTTAATTTAAAACATTATCATGCTATAATGCTAAACAAAGACTGGGGGAGAAAAGAGTCATTACACATGCTAAACAGTATGTTGGTATTAATATTATTAGCATAATAGCACCATCTTAAAATAGCTTGGTTGCAACATATTTTTGCTGATTCTGCAAACAGAGGATGAGAATGGTGTGTGTATGTGTTTGTGTGTGTTGAGTTGAGATGGGGGTGTGTGGAAGGTACTATGCTCATATGTTTTGCCTGTGTCTCTGTCTTTAATCTAGTCAGAGGGTAGCAGCTTGCACAAGATCTCAAGTATCTGTTGTTTCCTCCTCACAGCTCACTATAGCATCACTTCTGACTGGTTTCTAACAGTGTTATACAGCACAACCCCAAGAAAGATACAGGTTTCTTACTGCATATGTTTAAAGCTGAGCTCTCTTTATGTAGGAAGGACCCAAACATGAGGTGAATTGTTTGATTACTGAATTGATCTGGACAAGAAATAAGTAATTAGTAATTAAAGGCCCATGCATTCTTCTGAGCAGGTGGAGTGAGAGTTAATAAGGGGGAGGGGACGTGTTACTGAAGGTAGTACAGTGAAACCTCGCTATAGCGGACACTGACGGGACCAGATGTTTTGTCTGTTGTGGTAGGGTGTCTGCCCCAGAGGGGTGGAGGGTCCAGGTGTCCTATCATCTAGGAATGTCTGTAAACCATTGTCACAGACATTTCCTCAGTACACCAGCTTATTTTATGAACTAGCGCATGGTCAAATCCCCTTCTGAATATGTTTCAACTTTAAATAAAATTTAAGTTTTTTTTTTTCATTTATTATGAAAATGCTCATGACCAACATTTACATTGTTTAAGCAAGATAGAAACTGGCATCATGCTGAAACTGTTGAAAGTCATAGAACAATTTATGCTGAACGGCCTCTTGTCTTAACAGACCTGAATATCACATCAAAATAAGGGAAGTGCTAATATTTGTCCCTGAGTCCGCCAAGTAGCGCAGCAGGTCATTGGCACATGCGATGGATTGGGAGCAGGTGCTTATGATTGGTGGCAGCAGCTCAGGGTCCTCCTGATTTGTGTCCTCCGCATCCGGTGTGCAGCTGGCTTCTGTTCTACGCACCTGGTCAAGCAGGCGCTGCTTCCAGCCAGCATCCATCTCCTTCACTGTAGGAATGTCGATGTTGATCTATGATCACTGTCTGTTAACAGGGTGAATTTTCACTGATTTAAATTTTTTGGGTGGACAAAAAGTGTCCATTGTCCTGAAAAGCGGGTTGTCCGCTCCAGAGGAGTTATATAGGCAGTAAAAACATTTGGTTGGCCCAAAACCTTTCCGCTGGACAGGGGTGTTCATTCCCAAGGGGTCTCTACAGGGCAGGGCTTCATACAGCATTGTGGGTGGCTGTGACTCAGTGGTTAGAGCGGTTGTCCTCTAACGTGAAGGTTGGTGGCTCGATCCCGGTTTCCACCGCCACATGTCGAAGTGTCCTTGGGCAAGACACTGAACCCTATGTCTGCGCATTGGGTTGTGTCAGTGTTAGCCCCTACCCTCTCCCCCCGGTTTACATATTGGGTTGTGTGAATGGGTAAATGCAAAACCTTGTAGTGTGAAAGCGCTTTGAGTGGTCTGAATGACTAGAAAAGCACCATACAAATACAGGACATTTACCCTTTACATTGTGATTTTAGTTTTTAAAAAACATTGGAACATACCTCTAGTTTTATATCTCACACATCTGGACTGATCCTTGAGCTTTTATTCTATTTCTCACACAGTCACTCTGCCCAGACAAATCTTACACAGAGTTAGGAAAGCTAGTGCATTCAAAGAAAATTGGTCAGTCATAACACAGAAACACTTTCGACAGGTAGGTCTCTCCACCAATAGGGTCAGAGTATGATTTATTACACGGGTATTCAGGAACCGTGTGTGTGGATCTCCAAACAGGCGTACATGAAGCTCTCATACGAGCGTGAAGGCAAACCAGGAGAGGCTGCGCGCTCGAAAGGAAAGTACTTATGACTGTTTGGAGGAGGAGACTAAGACCCGGTGTGATCCTCATGTGATTGATCATTTTATATCAGCCCCCGCCCACCGAAAGAACCAGCGGCAGCTTCCTGCTAGTGGTGGTAGAAGAACCAGACATAGAACCAGCTGCTTTCGTACTTTTTTTTTATCGAAATTTCTGTTCAATACAAAGCAACAACAAAACATTATTGTAAAATCTGGAGCTCAAGCTCCCCTTGCAACTGTCGAGAGGAGAGGGAGAACCGTCACTCCAGGGTGGAGGACAGGACCCTGTGCACGTCCCTCTCCCCAGCCAGAGTGCCTCCAAACAGGCTAAAACCTTCTTTCTTTTTAGAAGGAATTAAATATTAGAATATTTAATTGATTAAACTCTTTCAGTTTCATTTTCTGAGGTCGTGTGTCCCACTTCTGTCAGGGACTCAAATCACACATTAAAAACTCACTGAACCGGCCAATTAAAATTAAGGTGAATATTTATTTAACAACAAATAAGACAGACCAATAGCAAACAACAGATAAACAAAACCAGAACAACTAACGGAAATCGACTAATGGATGAAGCTAATAGCCAGAAATCTTAACGTTTCAGAACTTTAGAGATTAACTAGACTGGTAAGAGCGGGTGAGGAAACGATGAACTACTGTTTTACCAAGGAAGGGAAATTTAAACTCAAGAGGATGTATTGTTTCAGGTAAATAGTTACGAGAGTGTGAGAGAGAGAGCTTTATGATCAGCATGGGCGTTTATGAGAGTGTCCCCCTCACAAATGTTTACAATCCGCTTGTTCACAGATGAGATGAAATTGATCTCTTAATTTTGGTACAGCAATTGGATTTCTTTAATCTGCAGTTTCAGGATAGATCCATAGACTCAGGGTTCTCCCGGTGTGTTGAAGCTTTGCCCAGGTGAAGAGAGGCTGTCCAGATCTATGTAAGGATCTTGGCGAGCGATGGAGGTCTCTTACTGGAAGGCCCGACTGAAGAAGCTCTTTTTCATACTGTGGGCGTCCTGTGAGGTTGTCCAGAATCCACTGGGACATGTGGTGGTTCACTCCTGATAGCTCCAGCTTTTCCCTCAGAAAATGTGGTTGGATGGTGTTGAAAGCACTGGAGAAATCAAAGAACATGGTCCTCACAGTGCTTCCAGGCTTCTCCAAGTGAGTCAGAGCTCGGTGTAGCAGGTAGATTATGGCGTCCTCCACCCCAGGTTGGTAGGCAAACTGCAGCGGATTCAATGAAGAACTCACCAAGGGGTGCAGGTGGTTTAAGACCAGCCTCTCGAGTGTCTTCATCAAATGTGATGATACTGGTACCACACAGGAGGTTTTCCACTGCTGTGGTACTTTTCCCAGCTCAGGTTGAACAGATATGCTAAGACGCCACACAGTTCATCTGCACAACATCTCAGGAGCGTGGAGCTGATGCCATCAGGACCTGCGGCCTTCTGCACGTTCATCATACACAGCTCATTCCTCACTTGAGTTGCTGAAAGGGACAATATGGTGTTTGGTGTATGGTGATGTATGTTGGAGTCCTCAAAATTTGGGGGTAGGTGTGACGGCTGGGAGCTGTGAAGTGTGAAGACCGGAGCTTAAAGCTTGCAGCTTTATTTTATTTTTTTATTATTATTTACATCCACATTTTTTTCTTTACAATTCTTGTTTGAAAGGGAGGTAGGCAGAAGCAAAAAAAAAGAAACCCTACCCCCTTCACACATTAAAGTTTAAAGAAAATGCATAAAAACTGAAAATATATTAATTCTACAAAAAAAGATGCAACAAATGAAGATCCAACCAAAAACAAAACAACAAAACACTAATAAACATGTTCAATTTATACTTCCAAAAGAAGCAAACATTTATTTTTGGGGGGAAAGGGGGGAGCAAAACCCAGGGCTACAGGTAATGCATTGCAATGTTCTGTGCCTCCATTTAAATGGTAAATGGCGTGTACTTGTATAGCGCTTTATTCAGGTCCTACGACCCCCAAAGCGCTTCACACTACAGTATGTCATTCACCCATTCACACACACACTCACACGTTTGGTGATGATGAACTACACATGTTTGTAGCCACAGCTGTCCTGGGACACACACTGACAGAGGCGAGGCTGCCAGACACCAGCGCCGCCAGACCCTCCGACCACCACCAAACAGGCAAGGTGGGTTAAGTGTCTTGCCCCACGCCGCCCCTGCTATATTTATGGTATGACAACATTCTCCACTAAAGACAATGGCCCAGATTTACTGAGCCTTGCAATTGAGTGTCTGGTTGCAAATCATAAATAGCACCAACTAAAGGATCCAATTCTGTTAACAAGCACGGAAATTTCACCAATATTTCAACACAAGCTTATCAAAAATCCCAAAGTAAGCAGATGATCAGGGGCAGCATAAATTAGCATCAAGTCACAAATAGGCAGACTGATCAGAAACCTGCATTTTACCAACCACACTCTGCCACTGCAGTACAGCAAGTACCTGGTAAGGTATTTAAAATGTGCTTTTGGACTTTATTGGGCTTTTGTTTTCACCCACACCTACAGTACCTGCTCCTTCACCACCACTTACAGTATTTTTTGCAGATATTAGAAATAGCATCTACCTACATTAGAAAGAGTGACGATAAAAGCACTGTTACATACTTCGGCCATGTTTTTTGCAATAAATGGTAAATGGTGTGTACTTGAATCGAGCATTTCTTATGTCAGACGACTCCCAAAGCGCTTCACACCCATTCACACACACACACTTACACACACACACACACACCCAAGTGTGTTTTGTTATCCTTATGGGGACCATCCATTGACTTCCATTGATTTTAGTTACTAGATTTATACCTAACCCAAACCCTTTTCCTAACCTTAACCATTACTGATCTATAACTAACCCTAAGACTAACTAAAACTCTATTCACACCATACCTATAAACCTAACCCCTAACCCTAAAAAGGGGAGTCCCCCTCATGGGGACCAGGCTTCGGTCCCCACAAGAACCCTCGGACCCCAGAAAGATAGTAAAAGTCAGGAAAAAGGTCCCCATGAGGGCAGAAATACAAACCCACACATACACACATACACACACACACACACACACACACACGTGTTTTGTTATCCTTATGGGGACCGTCCATTGACTTCCATTGACTTTAGTAACTACATTTATACCTAACCCAACCCCTTTTCCTAACCTTAACCATTACTGATCTACTACTACTACTACTACTACTACTGTCATTTAGCAGACGCTTTTATCCAAAGCGACTTACATTTGGCAATTTACTTGTGAATTTGCGCATCATAAAGCTACATGCGAAAGTGAAAATAAAGCCAGTCATGCAGTACAACATTTTATTCAATATTTTACACCTACTACATCACTAAAGTCAGTCTTTCTTGTAAAGCTTTTAGCAACCATGACCCAAACCTGACAGGACAACCGATATAAACCCGGCATAAATCGGCATGTTGCGTGGTATTATAAACTGTGCTCAGACTCCGTAGTCCTCTGGGTTTAAGTCGTGGAAGTGCATGTTTTTTCACCTGTCTTCACCAGCTTCCTTCACTTGTGGAAGAGGCCTGACTCTCACATCACACCTATGAGTAGTGCCCCTCTGATGCCCAGGCCAGTGGCGTGCCAACCTCCCACCCACCCCTGAAGCCCTGCCCCTGCATCAATCAACATTTCATGCCAAAACAAACATGACAGGTGGAAAGTACAATATCTCATATTTAAATTTAATCTAAAAATGTTAAACTAAACTTCTTCTTACACAGAGGA
Source organism: Pachypanchax playfairii (assembly GCA_006937955.1). NCBI lineage: Eukaryota > Metazoa > Chordata > Actinopteri > Cyprinodontiformes > Aplocheilidae > Pachypanchax > Pachypanchax playfairii. Next base: position 133,832 of record SSNP01000402.1, on the reverse strand, counting down.
AACACTGATACTTGCATCAGACAGAGTTTATTTTATTGTTATAGAATTTTTATACAGTATATGACAGTACTTTATAAATGATATCCTCCGCTGCATGTTTACTGAACTAGATCACTATGGTTTCTCACAGGACGATCAGATGAAAGGCAAGTTTCTGTATGAAAAAAACATTAAAATATAAATACTCATTCCCATATGGACAACTGTACTGAACTCCAGTTGCATCTACCCTGTAATGTATAATTTATGATAAAACAATTTTTTTTATTGTTGGAGGAAATATTTAATTAAAATAATAATATTAAAATAATATTGAAAATGTAAAAGTCTGGAATAGTTACTCTGAAATGTCATTATGTTTTCTCTAAATAGTGAAGTCTCATAGAACTTGGAGTTTCAGTATCTTAGTACTCTCGACTCATAATTTTTCTACTTCGATTCTCAGTGGAGACCAATCTGGCAACCTTGGCAAATGACATTGGAGTCATTATTAATAATGAGCTGCTTGCAGTAGACACTATGCTTCACACAGTCATGGGCTCTCTCCTCTGTGAGCACAAATACAGCCATAAGTATGCACATGTCGCTCTGTGAAATTTTGTCATTAGCAGCCTATTAAATACAAACCCAATCTCTGAAAAAAAGAAGAATCAAATGTTTTTCTGTTTAAAGTATTTCAGCCATTGATTACTGTTATCTGTTATTTCAATTTTGTTCAATTTATTTATAAATCACCCAATCACAACAAGTTACTTCAAAGCTCCATGTCTAATAAATATCAACAGATCCAGATTCAGTTCAATCAACAGTACAATCCAACTGTGGTGGGATCAGATTCTAAAGAAACCAGAAGATTGTTTGAATTTTCATGTAAACACAATCCTCCATCCTGAGCATCACGAACTGGAGACAGGAAAAAAACCTCCAGCAGAACCAGAGTTCTGCCTGGACCCACTGGGGTCTGAGAAGACAGGAAAGATAAACAGACAAACACAGATGGATTGGAGTCCCTCGTCATTTCTATGGAAAGAGAAACAGAGTTAAAGTTAATGGCAGCAACAATTCTAAATACAAACATGGAGAGTAAAGAGAGTAAAAGACAGCAGAGTGAAGACATGTCCTACAGCAGTCTGAGAATATAGCAGCATAACTAAAAGGAATGGATCAGATAATTCAAACAATGTGAAAAAAATATGAAAAAGGAAAGTTTTTAAGTCTTAAAAGTATACAGAGTATCTGTCTCATGGAATAAAAGTGGAATCAGACTGCTTCTAATTTTATCAACATTATGCAGGTGAAAGAATCATGAACAAAATCTCCTACTGTAATCACTTAATCAGTTTTCAGTAATAGTCTGTTAAAGAATCTGACAATTTAGGCACAAACTCAGAATAAGAGCCAGATGGACAATCAACAACAATAAAAGTATTTTTGCTGATTTCCATTTTAAGAGAGAAAAACTCAGGATTGAAGACTCATTAGCCTTGAGACTCTAGAACCCACCACTTAGTGGGGTGGTTCAGCTTGTTGCCTCACAACAAGATTTTTGGTTCAAACCTACCTGAGGCCTTTCTGTTTGTGACTTAAAATTCTCTTTTTTTTTTCTCCCCAATTTGAAAGATGGGAATTTGAGTCAACCTTTTATTAATAAATGAACCATTGCTATTATGTGGGTGCTTGTTTGCAAGGAGTATTTTCTTATATGAACACAAAGTGACATTTTCATAACTGAACATGCAGGATTGTTTTCGCAAACACACACTTCAAATAAAAAAGTACTGATTTTCAGGTACAGTGCTTTTTCCTTATATGTTAGTGTATATATAATTGGCTTTTGCATTTGTGTTTGTTTTTGAACAGTGGAGTTTTTCACTGAGCCATCTGGCTTCTCAGATGCATTGCAACAATAGTTTCTTTTTTTTAACTCAAGTCACAACTTGAGGCCTTAGTTGCCCAACTATTTTACTTTACAGTTCAAAATATATTGTTAAAATTATAACATATCATAGTCTCTAATGATTTATATAATTGCAGGTAAGATGGACAGCATGTTTGTAGATATACAAAGAAATAAAGAGAAAGAAGGCAATTTATTTATGTGGGATTGGTACAAAGTGACAGAGGAGAGAGAGCTAGAGACCTTCTTTTTCTTCTTTAAATGGAATTGCCAAAAATTTATCTTTTCCCACCACTCTGCATGAAATAATTAAGGATGCAGATGCAAAAGACTCTTTAATTAGATTTTTTAATTATTGAGGATTCACTTCTCCTTCTATAGTGTCCCAATTAAAAAACCTCATCAAAGACTAAAAAGATGAAGAGAGAATATTTTTCTTCCTTGTTTCTCCTTTTTTCTGTCTTGTCTCCCTGCTCCTCCTTCTTCTCTTTGTCCAAAATGGTACGTGGATAAACCCAATAGGCAGGTTGAGACACATGGATAAAATAAATGAATTAATTTTTATAAAGAAAACAAAGTACTGATGGGCAGCAAACTAAACTCACACTAGGAGACAATCAAAGAAAACTGGACACAAATCAGCACGGAGGAACAGAAAAGAACAACCGGGCTGGCAGCAGGGAAAGCAACAGTAGAATCTGAGCAGAAAGCTCAGAAAAAACAGATGGGAGAGTGATTTGTGTATGAGGCAGCTGACTTGATTATTGAATGGGGAACAGGTGAGTGATCAACAGAAACAACAATGAAAAATTGAGGGTAACCATGAATTATAAAACTGAGAAACTGAACAAAATGAACTTCAGAAAATCAACATTAAAAAGAAACAACAGATCACAAAAGCCCAGTGTCACAACATTCTTCTATTCTCTCCTGCTTTCTGTTCGATGGCTTGTCCCTGCTGATTAGCAGAAAATGGAGAGACTCTTGCCTGCTTTAATTAACTTACTTGTTTTTGTGCATAAAAGAAAAGATAATAGGGGAGAAAACGAAGGGTTAATAAATCGGTGAAAACTTTTCCTTTAATAATGAGTTTAATGACGGCAGAAATGTCATTAACGTTAAGTGGCTGTTTCTCTTACCTGAGTTGTTTTAGGTAGCTTTGTTGTCTTCATAATAAAGAAAAACGTGGGTGAAAATTGTGTGAAGAAAAAAAAAAAACTTTCTCTTAAAGCGTTGTGTTCTTTTAGACCACAGAAAGTTCCATGAAAGAAAAACAATGTGAACTTAATGTTTTTTTACAAGTGATCCCATGTGGAAAGCCATGTTCCTAAATCACACTGATAAACACGCTGTTTTCACATGTGATTTGCACTTCAGACTGGGGCTCAATTCAACTTTTTTTAAAAACACATTTGAGATTGTTAACCAGGCAAAGCGCTGTTACTAATCCAGATTGTGACCTTCTTGTCCACCATATCTTGCGCATTAAAGGTCTGATAACTACAGAAATAAACTGTTTATTAGCACTTTGGTCACTTTGTATCTTTGTAAGTTAATTGCACACATTGTCTTGTCCCTGGTTATGATTATGTTGCTTCAGTGTTTTTTATAAAAAATATGATGTAATATGTTGTTTTCTGCTTGCATTACTCATATTATCTGATTCCAATAGTGAGCAAATGCTACTTGCTTCCCAAATTACTACTAGAAGACAGTTAAGAGGGGCATAACATTTCAGATTTTAGGCAAAAGTATATGAAAATAAGTACAAAGAGAGTAATTACACTGTTCAAGTCTCCAACAATGAGGTATATAAAAACTGGGGGTAGGAAACAAATCAGAAGATATTTAAACACAATTAGTTTCAGTCGAACATCACAGAAACAAACTAGAAAAGTCCTCAGAGAGCGCAGACCTCCACCAAGTGGACATATTGTAGAAAGTACAATGTCCGTATCATTAAAAAAATTCATGGATCCAGACGGTAATCCGGATCACCCCAAAATCTAATCAATTCTTCCTTGGGTCATTTCCGACCTTTCCTGATAATTTCATCAAACTCCATCTATTAGTTTTTGAGTTATCCTGCTAACAGACAGACAGACAGACAGACGGACAGACAGACAGACATGAAAACATTACCTCCTTGGCGGAGGTAATTCAACTGAGAACCAAACCTTTAACCAGTCATATTTTATTCATACACTGATTCCAGTTGGAGTGTGAACAGGTTGATATTACATCTGTCATATATTAGCAGTTTTACACAGAACCTAGAATGCAGACTTGAACAACAACCCTGAGGATAGAAATAAACTTTAATAAAATATATAGTGAGAACAGCTTGGAACTGTGGAATGGAAATGTAGTGTAGAGACTGAAGAATCATTACCTGATGGCAAAGAGAAAAATAAAATGCAACAAATGAGCATAAACTATGACAAAGACATTAAAATATCTAAACATGAACTTGTTGAGTGAAAAATAAGATCCAAACACACTAAGTAAAAACCAGGGAACCAGACTAACTTTGGAAGGATGAAGACACAAAGAGGAAACTGAAAATAAACCATCAATAGAATACTAGGAAAATTTCTAACCATTAAAATAAAATAACAACAAAGAAACCCTGACAAGAAATACAACACAGTAATTCCTCTTTATATGAACATATGCTTGAACTTTTGCTGCTGTAATAAATCACAGAGTTTATACAAAAGTGTATATATATATCACTGACAAAAGGTATTTTAATGTCTGCTGTATGTTCAGTTTGCCCGGTTCATGGGATTTCATCTCAGTGAAGGAGAGTTGCATTATACTAATTAAGTAAAACATTTAAAGATGAAACTGACACAGATGAGGACTAGGCAGTTGCTAAAAATGTTTATACCTCTCCTGTTCCTTTAGCGCACTGTCCATATGATCCACTGGAATTCAATCATTTAATATTCTATGTAGAATGCATCAACAGCCTCATTTCTGATTAATTAAATTGGAGAAGATTGTGTGTATCAGTGACTTTCTCTGTGATGTGAGGACCTTAGCTTCACATTCCTGAGATTAATAAAAGGACCCAGGATCTCCACTTTCTGTGAATGGATTGTGTCATTCTCGACACTTTACGACTATTCACTAAAAGTCTGCCAACCCCCCCATCCCCCCCCCCCACTGTGAAAACAGTCTTTAATCCGAATCTGGTCTGGAAGCCCTTTGAAAGCCAAAACACCCTGCCGAGATAATTTACAGCAAATGCTGATGTGTTTAGAAAACCTTCTTCCATCAACAAGACACCAGAGCTCGGAGTCCACCATTTCCTACCTTTCTATCAAAAGATAAATCTTTTTGTGTTTGGATAACGCATGCCAAAGCATTCTGTGTTGCTTCAGCAGAGACGGGACGTCTCCGCTAGGAACCAAAGCACCCCCCTTTCTAACCACAGATGTTACTACAAAGGCTCAGCTAAATAGCCACAATGATTGAATTAAGGAGCCCCTCTGAGCACCTCAGACTGCTTCAATACACATATGAACTATTTAATGTGATCACAGCTAATTCAATCACTCCTTTCTTTACAGGTATCAAACAGCATCTTTGCTCTGAAGTAATGTTCACCCGGTTTAACTAATAGTGATAAAATGATTTGATGTATATCTGAAAACTATATTCAGTGAAACTCTGATAATAAGCATGTAAATTCCAGATGTATGCAACTGTTGATCTGATCAATGACTGCTAACCAAAAGTCCTCTCCACAGGAAATGTCTAAGGAACATTTTCTGTTTTGAGAAAAGTATTTCTACATGAATTAGTGATACATTGTTCAGTGAACAAAACGAAATGTGTTTAAATCACTCTCTTCAGTAAGTCGCTATAAAGAGCAATGTAATCTAAATTCATTTAAATAATGCTTTGGTCAAACATGTTACAGATCTCTTTAGGATATATTGAATTAACCTGCAAATCCCTTCTTTACTACTCAGGAATAAATACTGATATGTGTAAAAGTAATATGTCATTAGAATAAGGAAATTCTGTTAATTAATTCTTGTTAAAAGATAAAATTAATGGTAATGTTAGTCTCACAAAGAGTGGATGAGCAAGCATTTTTATTTGATATAATGAAAGAATCTGTAATCAATACCAGAAGGCAGTCCTAAAATTCAAATTCCCAAAAACGGATTTTACATTGGCTAAGAGCCAGTGATAGTCACGCCTAGAGGCGGGCGCAGGAGTCTATAATTGACACCTCGCGAGGAGTCATGACTCACTTTTTACTTCCTCACTTCTTCCTCACTTTTTCATCTTTTTGCCTTTTTTTATACTTTTTCACTCTCTCTCCAAGAAGCCTCCGCTTCGTTTTACTTAATTTTTCTTTAGGCCTACTCGGCTTTTGTTTTTATCATTTCTACCTCGTTTTGCGAGTTTAAAACCTTTTTCTTGATTTTATTTTAACAAACTCCTCGTTTATAAGAAACTTAAGCTTTCGTTTTAATGCGCGATTTTCTTTCAAAGCTCATTTTTCTTTAAATTCGACGCACGTTCAAACACGCAAAGTATTTTATTTGAATAGTTTAATTCCACAAAACCCAGACTTCACGTCGCCAGCTGGAAGAAGAAACTACAGATCCCAGAATTCCTTCCGTGGGCCTTCCGACACGTGACGATAACCACCAGTGACCTGATCCTTACGGAGCAGCCGTGCATCTACCCGGGCAAAGTTCCGACACTCGGAGGAGAGCTGCTTCGAGTCGACGGACCTCTCTGGGAACCAAAGGAGCGAAACTCTCCGCCGTGCTGCAAAAGAAGTAAGAGATCGATTTCCTTTAATCCATGACAACGGATTGAAAGCATTTGTGTTGGTTCGTCTCAGTGGCCCGGAAGTGAAATCTATGTCTCCATATCCCCTCTTTCCTCTCACTCAAAAATTACAATTTTCCTTAAATTTAAAATTATCTTCCGTGTTAAAAGAGCATTTTCCGTTTCCTCACCCACTCTTAGTAGTGTTTAAGATTATTGGACGTTAGAAGATCCACTTATTCTAGAAACATACTAAGTCTGACGTAATTTCCTGTTCGTAGCATTGTTAATTCCATTAAATGTTTAGTTGTTTATTTGTTTGTTTGTTTATTCGTCTGTCTTCCTTGTTGTTCAATAAATATTCACCTTAATTTTAATTGGCCGATTCAGTGAGTTTTTATGTGTGATTTGAGTCACTATCCGGACGAACATGCGACTTCATATTATGAGACTGAAATAATCTGATTAAATATTCTAATATTTAATTCCTTCGAAAGAAGGTGGTGCCCCGAATAACACGTATTGAAGAGGCAAACTTTCATAATACGTGTTCCCCTACATCTACAAATAATACAGAACCATGTCTGCATTAATAAAACTCATTTTTAACAGATATGACACTGCCTGAATCTACAGCAGAGGCTCAGCAATTAGCATAAGGAGAAAAACTCCCTTCCCTTTCAGCCCCAGTCCATTAAGCAACACGTTTGAGTGAAGCTGTTTTAAATCACTTAACTGCGTGAAATATCCCAAATATTTTCAATTTCACTTGAAAGTACTGGTTCTGAGAGTCAGTAGCTATGTTTACATGGGCACATTTAATGGGAATAAATGCCCAATCGGAACAAAAATACGTAATGTAAACATGTCAATCAGAATGTTTTGATCCGATGCAGCCTGATCATAATGAAATTTCCTTCTGATCGAGAGGGGTGGTTTTGTCCGTTCCTCATTCGGATAAACGTGCATGTACACACCCATTTGAAATGAAGGGGTGAAAAAAGCCCACTGCGTATGCGTACAACTTCAGCGTGACGTCTTTCCGCTTTCGCAGACCCAAGTAGAAAACATAGCGGGAAGTAAACAGAAGTGGTCTGCTGGCGCAGTCATCCTGTCATCCTGCTCTCCTCTCCTGTGGTGGAGGAGCAGTAGCAATATGTATTCTGCCTCTAGCTTGGTTAATGCGACCAGTAAAAACCCAAACATAAAGGTAATCACCCGCAGAAGGTCCATATTGGGGAAAACATGAGGCAGCTAGCCAGTAAATGCAGCTAGTCAGTAGTGTGTTTCACTTGGATCTTTCCCTGACTCCCTACATTTTGGCTCCTGCATCACAGACATCTCGTGATTCCTGTCTTTCAGTGTCATGACAGCATCTTACATTTCATCAGAACCAACTCATTTGCACTGTATGTGTAACCTCATCAGCTTTTGGTCATAATTTAACTAAAATATCAAACACTGGCTACGTTTACATGCGACAAATTTCCCCAGTCTGATTAAAATCTTGGTCGATGGGAATTCCCAAGTCCCTGTTCACATGGACACTAGCTGAAATGATCTGATCATGCCATGAGTACACATGCACCTAGCACTCGATCAAATTAAATGAGTTGAGCATGCGCACAGCGAGTTGTCTTTCCGGGGGAAGAAAAAAGTAAACCAACTCCGTCCTTTCTGCGTGTCTTTTCCGCCCCATCGTGTCGCTCGAGCTGACTCATGTTTTCCCCAATATGGACCTTCTGCGGGTGATGACCTTTATGTTTGGGTTTTTACTGATCGCATTAACCAAGCTAGAGGCTGAATACATATTGCTACTGCTCCTCCACCACAGGAGAGGAGAGCAGGATGACTTGGGCACTATCACCCGCTCCCTACAATCAGGTTACCCTCCTCCCGCAAGGACCAGGAGCCAGTGGATGAAAATAAGGAGCAAGGACTGGTAGGAGCGTGTTGTGCTTCTGGAGTTTACAGACATGGAGTGGAAGCAAAACTTCAGGATGACAAGACGATGTTTCATGAAGTTGTGTAACTTAATGGAGACCCGTATGTCCCTAGATGACATGGCCGTCCAAACCCCAGTCCCACTTGTCATGCGGGTTGCGATTGTACTTTATAAACTGGGCAGCTGTGAAGAATATCGTCTGATCGCAAATCAGTTTTTCACGCTGAAGTTGTACGCATGCGCAGTGGGCCTTTTTCACCCCTTCATTCCGAATGGGTGTGTACATGCACGTCTATCCGAATGAGAATCGGACAAAACCACCCCTCTCAATCGGAAGGAAATTTCATTCTGATTAGGCTGCATCGGATCAAAACATTCTGATTGACATGTTTACATGACGTATTTTTGTTCCGATTGGACGTTTATTCTGATTAAATGTGCCCATGTAAACGTAGCTACCGTTAGAAATGCAGATATGTTTCCCATCAGTCATGAGTCTACAATGCATTTCGGCGTTAGAGAATGCCTTTAAACACGAAGTGGTTCTTTTTTAATGGAGTACTAAAACCAAGACATGAACAGTTGGAAGTTTGAGCCTTGTGGGCCACCAGATCCAACATAAAACTAACATTTGTTTCACTGAGACTCATCTCCTCATCCCCCAGGCCTTTTCCTCGTGTCCCACCCCTCATTCTTTTTTCCATCTCCCACCTTTTTAACTTCATCCTCTCAGGACTATAATAATATAGCTAACAAATAATGAATAAATAATGAACATTAAAAAATGACTTCTAACAGAGGTTGCTGAATAAAGACAAAAAGGTCTGTTTTTACAGTTGTCACTTCATGCATCTTTTTATGCCTCCTTCATGCATCCCTCATGCATCCTTTTCCCCCTATGTCCTCCGTTTTCAGCCCTCTTGCTCCTCCCCAATTTTATCTTTATCTTCTTCCTAAGTGCTGCCACTCTGTAGCCGAATAAACAGGTAGGGGGAGAAGCAGACAAGAGGACATTTAACTGTGCCATATTCCTGGAGGAATTACTCTTTAAATTACCTGTTAAATGGCCTCAAGAGGCTGAGCTTTAACATGTGTGGGTGTGCATGTCAGCATTTATGTGTGCTTGTGTATTATAGCTCGTTATGGGGCATTTTTCTCCATTTCACACATGACTTCCCTCCCGAAGGCATGTAGCATTGTCAATAGAAAAAAAAGAAAGACTGAATTAGAGTGATTCTGTCCTTATGTTCCTCCACGTCTCTCTTTTCAGCCCATACACACTTTCTCACACACAAGCTTGCACAGCCATAGCTAAAAGAACATTGCATTGACTTTGATTCAGGTGTGAGCAGCCTAATGCACTAACTCCTAAAGTAATGATTCACATTTTGGTCCTAACATACACAATTGGGCCATGTGTTCTGCCAGGAAACCTCAAAGGCTCATGTCAGATGTTTGACCGCAGAGTTAAAAGAAACATAATGGCTGTTTCTACATGCATTTGTTTTTTGTTTGTTTTTTTGGCGGGAGGGGGGAATTGAACAAATACAGTGACACAGGGAGCACCAACTCGTAATTGAAGTAATTTCTTTTCTGTTTTACACAGTTTAATTGATTATTTGTCATTATATTCATTTTTTCTCCATATTTAATGTCTGAAAAAGAATCTACATTCATTCAGACAAACGTCTGTACGTTGATACTCTCGTGTTTATTTGTGCCACAGTGTCATTTCAGAGGTCTACAGTTTACAGCACTGCCAACAGATGACAATAATTCACTGATTTGTTAACCTGCTTTACAAAAAACAACAGGAACAGATTTTCAGGTGATATTTAATCAGAAATTGTACAAAGTTTTTGTCCTTGTGCTTCTTGTGTAACAAATTATCCAGATATACTGTAGATGACAGTAAAGTTCCTCTCAGCATCCATGTTGGGTTTTTTCTGCTTTTGGTTTGACTTGCATTCTTAAAAATTGTGTCTTTGGTTCCATAATTTTGGCTGAAAGATAACGGGTGAAGTAACACTTATGGTGCATTCACACCGGCCCAACCATCAACTTCATAAGCGGCAAGTTTATATGTAAAGTCTATGGTGGACGGGCGTCAGACAGACGTCAACGGCTCTGCGTCGCTTTGTGAGCGCTATGAGCGGCAACTTTTCAAGCTTTTCTGGCGTTTCAGGCGTTGACGCTTGAAAAGCTAGAAAAGCTAGAAAAGGTCAAAGTTCAGCTAGCTGAACTTTTGACGTTCATAACGCTCTTGAAGTGGCATGTCAACCAATCAGAGTGTCTCATCGTAGTGACGTAAGACGTCACAGCACGTAGCCGGAAAGAAGCGGGATCAGCCAAAATGGAAGATAAATCAACCTCATCCAAACGTAGCTCCTGGAGCAAATGGTTAAACTCACCAAACTCAGAACGCATCTAAAGAATGGGGTGTATCCACAAACGGCGCTGATGCACCCGACGTCGACGTTGTCTAGATCCATGAAGTAAATAAATCCAAGCCACTGTCTCAATATGATCCACAATAGCTCCGAACATCCGATAACAAAGAAAGCCCCGCCTTCGCGCTCTTTTTCGGTCAGGCTTTACGAGCTTTAATGCCTATGCGCTCTGACTGGCAGGCGTTATGAGCTTCAACTTCAAACGTCAAATTTGGAGAGTTATCAGCGTTGCTTGACGTTGACAAAGTGGCCGGTATGAATGCACCTTCAGAGTATCCTTAATTTGCATAACCAATTAGCTTAACATATATTTTTTCATGCCCATTAAAAAAAGTTTTAACATAGCATGGATATAAATATGTTGTGAAGTTGAAAAAAAAATAATGAAGTGGTTCTCCCGTATTGGTCTAAAAACATCAACCAATCAATTGGTTTGGCCCGGAAGGAATGATTGGACAGTCGCTCCAGCCATACGGACTTCCGCATTTATTTTGCTTCTGTGCTCCTGAAAAACTGAGACATATTACGGCAGAACACCACAGCTGGCAGTGTTCGCCGCTCTACCATGTCACAGCAGGAGAAACAGCCGCCAGCTGGTTCCGCGTCAGGATAAAGTAACAATTAATATCAGTTGTTCGTTGTTATATTGTTTTCACTTACCGGTGATTCCGCCATGTTACGGTACTTGAATGAACTGCGGAACACGGTCCTGGGGCTACGCATGTTTCCAAACCTTGGGGGGGGGGGTGGCTTAGAAAATCTACCCGACGGGAGGGGCTGAGAGTTCTGTGACTTTGTTTACATTTGTTGACATTCCAAGCTAGGCAATTTGAAATCGGGTATATCACCTTTAATCACAAAAATTTGCGTTTTATCACGCTTAAAATGGAAGCTTACATTTGTATTTCCAGCACTTTTAGCAGTTACATGCCAGTTTAAATTCATTATTTCAAATTTTCAAATATATGAATTTCCCTTCTGGGATAAATAAAGTATTTTTCATTTCATTTCATTTCATAAACAAACAGATGAGATCCTCACCAAAAAAGCAGTATTTCCTAATCTAGATTGGAAACTGCCTCTAAAGTGTCGGTAGAATCTCAGTAATTTTGGCAGTGGCAGAAACGATTTACCAACATTTTCCTTAGAAACGTGTTTTAATTCAAGGGAGAAATAAACAGGCTTTCCAACAGCGACAGATTTATTGCGAAGAAGCCTCATTATAATAACAACAACGAAATCTATCTTAACAATATTTTCTTTACTTGTTGTACAGGTTTATTGCTTTTATTGTGCTTACTGTTGTGTTTACTGCATTACAGAGGTCTCAGGTTGATGTCACGTTCTTTGTTTTTGCTAGATCACTGCAGGAAGACTATTTCTTAATAAAGATACTTTGGGTGTGTGTGCGTGGGTGTGTTTTTTCTTTCAACTTGGTCAAACGCTCACTATACAAATGAAATAAAATGTTTATATTTAAAACAGGACTGCAGGTGTTTAAAAATGTTCTGAGTTTAAATGGAACATCAGGTTGTCAGTGTGCATGTTGACTTGCAGAAAACAACTTGCAACAAAAACATTAACATATTTTCAATTCAGTGTTTCAGAGTTTGGGATATTTATTTGATTTTTTCCTCTAATATAATTTTTGTCGGTCTTCTGTGACCCCGGGACAGGTCCGGTTCCCTGGTGGGCAGCTTCGCCCATTCTGCCATGCTGGCACCAGTCATACAGCATTTTCACTCACCCGCACCTCATTCTGGAAACAGAAGGAGTCTCCTTACCTTCCACATGAAATCCTGCCCAACCATTCCCACTATTCCACTTCTCCACTTCCCCTCAATAAGCTGCTGAATCTGGCTGATCTCCATGATTCACATACACATTTGTACAGACATCCGGGAGGGAGAAAATTATCAGGAAGAGGGAGGGGGGAGTGTACTGTCTTCATTTCTAAAAATGTTTTCTTTCTTTTTCTTTCTTCTCCTCTCCCCTGCCCCTCAATTCCCTCTCTCCAATGGAGAACTTTGAAATAATTTGCATCTCATGGGTTTTTTACACATTCTAATTTCCAACTAAATGGGACATCTGTTTGAGAAAAGCAAGATTTGCCATGGTTGCCAAGGCAACTATCACTATAAAAGGATGGGAGGGGTTGCAGGAGGGAAGAAAAAAAAGTCCAACAGCTTTTACAGGCAAAATTAGACTTTGGCAAAATATTATCCTTGCATGACATAAAGCAGTTGACCCTTTTTTCTCTCCTCCTTTCTACATGTACTTTTCTTTTTTATCCCTCACTCCACTTTGTTTCTATTTGATGTTTTTATTTTCAAGACCACTTTTCTTGTCACTGGCCCTTATGTCTCCTTGTTTCTTGGTTTTTGCACCTATTGGTCACCATATCATCAGAAGCATTGTTGAACAGGAATGTAATAAACTATTCCCTGACCTGACCCTCTCTACAAACTAGCTAACTGTGTGTTTATGGCAGATTTTGGGCATTTTTTATCTTCTCTGTCTTCTCAGTTCAGTATCCCTTTTTTCTGGTAACTTGTTGTTATTTAGATCTAGAAGGGATAAATGCATGTTCAATAGGGTTTCTAATTAACCTCAAATTGTCCTGCATTTTGCCTGACCTGACAGAAAAGAGTAGCTTTTTGAGTATAAAGAATTTAAATTTGACAGATGGATCAATCAAAAAGGCATAATTGCACGATAAACCACCAGGCACATATACTTTAAGCACTTTAAATTTTCTATTTATTTTCTTTAAAGCAACAGGAGAGTAAAAAACTGTCTCAGCCACAGGTCTCCATAACAACACATCAGATAACCATTTGGAATAAAAGCAAATCTATTCAGAAAAGGCTAATCAGCCAAATTATATTGTTGCTAACAGATCCATACTTTCTATCAGTAGACACAGTCTCCTCAAATTGGAGGGACTAAGCACACACAAGTTTTGATTTTAAAAAGTTTATATCTTTGAATGACAGTGACCATTGCTACCTGCAATGGCTACCGTGCCCCCATTCCCCCCACCCCCAGCCAGTGCTGGAGTGGGTGCTCGTATCAGTAGCAACTTATTCCTTCCATGTCCAATTGTTCTCCACTCATCTATTGTTCCCTGTTTCTTTTATTCATCTGTGCATGTTAATAGTTCTCTTCCCTTCCTTCCCCACGTTCAGTCCATAAAAAAGAAAACCTTAATATATAACAATTATTATTATTGTTATTATTACTGTCCGTGTTCCACAATGCCCGATTAGCTCAGTATTTACATGCTTTCGTGTTGCCGGTCCCTCCTGTTGAGAACCGTCTCCGGCGGGAGCTCATTATCACGGTGCATGAAGTTGACTGTCAGGGTCTCTGCTGATTTGTCACATCCCAGCTTCCTGCTGACTCAGAGCTGGTAGATTGAGAGGGTTGTTGAGTGATGTATGCGTGTCTGTGGGTGCGGAGTAGACTAGAGTTGGGGTCTGTTTAGAGCTACCCACTCTGGGAACCATTGATAAGTCTCTCTCTGGCCTGGATTTGTAGGAGTCTTGTTTTATGACAGTAACTTACGTAGGCAACAGGAAATGTTACCAAGTCATTTGACGTATGTGGAGATTGTTTTCTTGTGCCATTTGACATGGTTCTGGCATTATTTGCTGTTATTAAAGGGGTTATGACATCAAAATGCACTTTTTTTAGGTTTTTGGGGTATATCATGATGTGTTGTGCACTGATGAGGCCGTGTGAACGTCCAAAGCGAGTATCAAAGTTCCCGTTTGTGGGCAGTCCGCTTTGTTTCATATTTAAAAAACGGTTGAATCGGAAAGCACCATTTTTTCCTACGTGGCATTTCATCCTACATATTTTGTCCAATAAAAGTGCACAGTGAAGTAAACAGTCCAACCCCCCACCCCACCCCCAGCCCATACACCGGTAGCTGCGTTGCGCTAGCTTAGCAAGTGCTGCTGCTCTTGAGAAGAGATGGCTACGCAAACGGGGACATGTTGTGTCCAAGGATGCTCAACCCATGCTGGAAGTTTACACTCACTCCCGAAGGATGAAAAAACTAGAGAAGAGTGGCTGAAGTTCATTTATGGAGAAGTGCCACGCAGTTATAACCTCAATTAGAAAGTATGTTCAGCTCACTTCACGGAGGACTGCTTCCATAACTTGGGTGAATTCAAGTTGGGATTGTCAAAGAAACTGATTTTAATTAAAAATTCTTTACCAACCCTGAAGGAGGTGATCACATCGTCAATACCTGTAAGTTTATTTATTTAATAAAATGCTGCCTTGCCTGATAAACATTTGTTCGTGGTCTGAAGAGTCCATGATGCTAGCATGTGATAGCCGCTCTAGCAACAATGTCCGTGAGCAACAGGTTTATCATACCATATTGTGAATCTATTTTCATTGATAACATCTGACAGCACTGTTTATTCGCTCATGTGATTAGTTGAGTTTTATGTGTTCACCCCTCCGTCTTCCTCAGAAGACGTTTCAGGCTCGAACATATACGGTTGTAAATGTCCACTCGCCATGTTACTGGACTGTTGACGGAGCCGAGAAGAAAGGCTTGCTGCGGGCAATGGTTGTAGCCAATCAGAGCGAAGTCAGCCAGGGAGACCCACATACAGTGGGGCAAAAAAGTATTTAGTCAGCCACCAATTGTGTAAGTTCTCCCACTTAAAAAGATCAGAGAGGCCTGTAATTTTCATCATAGGTATACCTCAACTATGAGAGACAAAATGAGGAAAAAAAATCCAGAAAATCACATTGTCTGATTTTTAAAGAATTTATTTGCAAATTATGGTGGAAAATAAGTATTTGGTCAATAACAAAAGTTAATCTCAATACTTTGTTATATAGCCTTTGTTGGCAATGACAGAGGTCAAACGTTTTCTGTAAGTCTTCACAAGGTTTTCACACACTGTTGCTGGTATTTTGGCCCATTCCTCCATGCAGATCTCCTCTAGAGCAGTGATGTTTTGGGGCTGACGCTGGGCAACACGGACTTTCAACTCCCTCCAGAGATTTTCTATGGGGTTGAGATCTGGAGACTGGCTAGGCCACTCCAGGACCTTGAAATGCTTCTTACGAAGCCACTCCTTCGTTGCCCGGGCGGTGTGTTTGGGATCATTGTCATGCTGAAAGACCCAGCCACGTCTCATTTTCAATGCCCTTGCTGATGGAAGGAGGTTTTCACTCAAAATCTTACGATACATGGCCCCATTCATTCTTTCCTTTACACGGATCAGTCGTCCTGGTCCCCTTGCAGAAAAACAGCCCCAAAGCATGATGTTTCCACCCCCATGCTTTACAGTAGGTATGGTGTTCTTTGGATCCAACTCAGCATTCTTTCCCCTCCAAACACGACAAGTTGAGTTTCTACCAAAAAGTTCTATTTTGGTTTCATCTGACCATATGATGTTCTCCCAATCCTCTTCTGGATCATCCAAATGCTCTCCAGCAAACCGCAGACGGGCCTGGACGTGTCCTGGCTTCAGCAGGGGGACACGTCTGGCACTGCAGGATTTGAGTCCCTGGC
>SSNP01000402.1:65197-117185 GCA_006937955.1 Pachypanchax playfairii | reverse complement strand
GCCAGGGACTCAAATCCTGCAGTGCCAGACGTGTCCCCCTGCTGAAGCCAGGACACGTCCAGGCCCGTCTGCGGTTTGCTGGAGAGCATTTGGATGATCCAGAAGAGGATTGGGAGAACATCATATGGTCAGATGAAACCAAAATAGAACTTTTTGGTAGAAACTCAACTTGTCGTGTTTGGAGGGGAAAGAATGCTGAGTTGGATCCAAAGAACACCATACCTACTGTAAAGCATGGGGGTGGAAACATCATGCTTTGGGGCTGTTTTTCTGCAAGGGGACCAGGACGACTGATCCGTGTAAAGGAAAGAATGAATGGGGCCATGTATCGTAAGATTTTGAGTGAAAACCTCCTTCCATCAGCAAGGGCATTGAAAATGAGACGTGGCTGGGTCTTTCAGCATGACAATGATCCCAAACACACCGCCCGGGCAACGAAGGAGTGGCTTCGTAAGAAGCATTTCAAGGTCCTGGAGTGGCCTAGCCAGTCTCCAGATCTCAACCCCATAGAAAATCTCTGGAGGGAGTTGAAAGTCCGTGTTGCCCAGCGTCAGCCCCAAAACATCACTGCTCTAGAGGAGATCTGCATGGAGGAATGGGCCAAAATACCAGCAACAGTGTGTGAAAACCTTGTGAAGACTTACAGAAAACGTTTGACCTCTGTCATTGCCAACAAAGGCTATATAACAAAGTATTGAGATTAACTTTTGTTATTGACCAAATACTTATTTTCCACCATAATTTGCAAATAAATTCTTTAAAAATCAGACAATGTGATTTTCTGGATTTTTTTTCCTCATTTTGTCTCTCATAGTTGAGGTATACCTATGATGAAAATTACAGGCCTCTCTGATCTTTTTAAGTGGGAGAACTTACACAATTGGTGGCTGACTAAATACTTTTTTGCCCCACTGTATACAGTTTGATACTTAACCTAAATCATTTAAAAAGTGGATAAGACTCATTTTTGGCCTAGAGGATCTTAGCTGAGTAGATAGAACACAAATCTCTCATTTTTTGGAGAACAAGGATCAGTTTGGACTCTCTTGACTTCAGGACTGATGGAACAAGAAAAGGGAAAAAAGAAACAAGTGAAGGAGGTTGTGCATGTCAGAAAACTGGAGGAGCACAGAAACAAGGGACAGAACCCTTCATCTGTCTCTAATCTGAAGTTTAATTCCCTTCATGCACGTGTCCAGTGGTATCACACTTTCCTTTGTATTGTTTTTACTTGCATCTTTGTTCGACGGAGTTGAATTCTTTTCAACATTGTTTTTCCTCCACTTCTTCCTTCACTCCTTGCTCATTGTCTTCTTCTTTGTCTGCTTTTGTGCAGCTCCTCTTCCCAGCAGTCCCACTCCCCCACCCCCAATGCACCTTTTCTCTTTCTCTGACAGCAGATTCTCTTTTATTAAAAACAGGAAACATTAGGGACTCTGAGACCTGCCAGGTGTGTGTTTGTGTCTGGATAATTGAGGCAAGCCTTGAGGTGCGATATGTGTGCATTTTGGCGAACAAACTGATTATAGTTGATACAGTTGATCCATACAGATGGATGGACAGATAGATTAAGTGAAAGAAAGCTGTTGTGATGGAGGCAAGTTTTTTTGTGGAAGGCAGCTGGCAGTGACAGCACTCGCACGAGGAATGGATGGGGAATAAATCTGTGCCTTTTCCAGCAGAGAAAGGTTGAGTATACACAGATTCGTTTTCAGCTGGTAAGTTTTTTCTGTGCGCTCTGCTCCAATTGGACAATCTTTTCCTCCAATTTCTTTGTTGGAAAAACCTCCAGACAATTCCATCATCTTTGTTTCAAAGACACTCAGCCATTTTTTTTTAACAAAGAACAAAAAGGGTTTTATAAATTTTATTTACTCTCATTTTTTAATGTTGTTCTCTTTTTCACAAGTCACATATTAATCCAGAATTCTAAAAGTCAATTCTGTAAAATATAAGTGCCTATTTAAAAGGATCTGGTTCCCTGCAAAGTATTTCATTTTGAACAACTTGACGCTTTCTTTCAACTTTTGTCCAAAAGTTTCAATAGTTATTTTTGAACTACGAATTGTTAAATGTTAACTTTGTTGCTGATTCCAAATAGCAAGGGGAAGTTAAAGTAAAACTTGGGTATCCGGAGTTTAATATTCTTCCTGAATTAAGCAGCATCTCTTGAACTTGCAACACAGTTTACAAATAAAGCAAATATTGCCACAGTGCCACTGTATTCTGAACAGTGTATACTGAACAATGTAATCCCTCAGAATACATTGTTCATTGTTATAAGAAGTAGTGCTCAGTTGCATTAATTCTTCATGCTAAAGACTTGACAAGGTGAACTATGAATACTAGAATCCTAATGTTGTTATTTGAAATAAATATCTAAATAAATAATTTGACCATTTTAACAGGCTGGAATCACATTAAACATGAAAATCATAAAATGGTTCAAAATCTAAAAACTGGTATGAGTGTTTCTTATGAAATGTGTGAAAATTGTCTGATATTTGCCATTTACAGACAACTTCTGAAAGCCTTACGCCAAACATATGAAGAAGGGCAACTAACTCACCTTGAAAATGCAGAGGTCATTGTAGTCAGTGCATAATGATGCTGAGAAGTAAGAGAGCTGTATGGATTACTGCTAGCCGCTCACATGTTCTTACAGAAAGACACCACTCACTCACTCTGCTTAATCCTGCTCAAGGTCAGGAGGGGCCACCCCATCTCATTAACTGCCTATCCCAGCAGTCATGATGCAGGAATCATCATAGACAGGTTGCAAATCAATTGCATGGCTAACATGCAACATTTAAAAAGCTATGAACACATGCATTTATGGGACAATTAATAATCTCAGTTTAACCTGGAATGCACGTTTGAACTGTGAGGGGAAATCAAAGCACCTAGAGCAAACTCCAGCATGGATGTGTTGTCTCCACACAGAGACAACAGTTGAGATCTAAACTGGTGAAATTCTTACTGTCAGTTGACAGTAAAATCCAACCCATCAAACCCCCCGTGCAGTGGAGAAAAAGAGCTACCAGGGTAACAGTAGCCCCTTTCCCCAAACCTTTTACTGTATGGATGAACACTAACTCGCCTCTTATTGTTTGCAAATCTCTAATCAAGCTAACCGCATCCTGCTTTCACTGTGAAACCAAAGGAGTGAAGTATAAATCAGCTGAGTAGAAGTTGAACCCTATGCACAAAATGTGTGTCAGACATCTCTCATCCTAAATCCCACTCGCCCATTGGTCACACAGACCATCTGTCATCAGTACATTACACCCTTGGGTTACAATTCTAGCAAACCCTTACAGATATCAATCGCTATTGCTCTGGTACTGCCAAGCTTTGGCAACTCACTGGCATAACGGCAGTACTTTTGACACCAACCTTCATAATGTCTTGTCCTTTTCATAAATTAGACGGTAAGAGTGCAGCTCAGTCCTGGCTTTAAAGTTTTATGGAAGGGGCTGCTAATTTTTAGTGGCTTGTTGGTTGTTTTCTCCCTGTTTATTTAATGAATCTCACCCAGTTTGTGTGCCTACAGTTGCATCTGTGTGTCAGATGGACAGATGTCTCTACTCTCTGTCCCACAGATGGGCTTTCTGTCCTTGTCCAGGACTCACAGGGTGCTTGGACGCTTAGAAAGCAAACTGAACCTAACAAGACCTGCTGTTTAATATGCAATTTCTGTGTGTGGGGGTGTGTAGGTGTGGCTGGGTGTAGGGGTGTTTCTGTGTGGGTGTTTCTATGAGAGAGAGAGTGAGATGGGGAGACAGAATCGCTGGAGAGAAGACTGTTTGTGTAACATAAGAACTTTGGAACTTATGTAATCCTTGAGAAGTTGTGTGCTAAATCCCCTGCTGCTATCACACCATTATAAATGTCCTTCTCACGCACACTCACCCATACACAGTTGTATACAAAGGTCATGTGTAATCATGAAAAAGGTCACACAAGAAGCAGCCAGAAACAATTTTATTGTTGTACAAGTACTGTATGTCTATATACTGTATATTTGGACACTGATACAAGTTCTGTGTCTGTACCCATTTACTGAAACATATTACAATTATAGTTACATAATGGACATAATGTGTAGACTTACAAACAGCAGCTGCAGTAAAAGTCTGGGAGAGCATTAAAAACAGAGAAAAGCCAGAATCTGGTGACATCTAGGAGTTCAAAACTTCAGGCCGTCATTCTCAGCAAAGGGTTTTCAACCAAGTCTTAGCAATGAACACCTTTACCACCTTTAATGCTGAAAATCTTCACTTCAATTTAATCTGCGTTGTTTCATTTAGAATTCTTAGTGGGATTATACGGAACCAAAACTAGAAAAAATGTATGTCTAAATATTCAAGAACCTAACTGTATATGTATGCTTGAGTGCTGGGACCTAACGGGAGGTACTTAAATGTGGTAAAAAGGATTTTGTCCCGAATGAGAAGAATGAGAAGCACACTAGTGCGCATGCATTTTAGCCCCCCTTCCCCCAACACCAGAAAAGCCTCCATTAGAGATTTGTGCAGGAGTCTCCCATTGTTTGTTTACTACCGGCATCACTGGAGTTTTGTCTGGAACTGCAACAATTTTGTTTCTTCAAACATGTCACATCAATGGTAAAGGGCTGTTTATTGTTACTCTTAGCAGTACAAGTGGCATTGACAACCTAGTAGCCAATAGATAACGAAACAGGTTTGTTATCTGTTGGCTACTTTATTTCAAGCCCCACCAGGTCTATGATTTATGAATATTACAACTTTTTCTTTTGGAAACTATAAGTACAAGACCGTTACAAGTCAATAAAATGATTTTAAAGCAAATGTGCTACAAAATCTTCTTTACCACCTTTAAATCATGCCGATGGTCAGTATGTGTCCAGAGGGGCAGGGCTGAAGTTTACGACCACACAGCTCGAACGAAGGCCAAAGGAAAGACAAAACTTGTAGCAATTCACTTCAAACTGTTCAGGGGTCTCATTTATAAACGTTGCGTACGCACAAAATGGGGCCTGAAAGTAGCCTACGCCACTTTCAAAGCAAAAGTTGTGATTTATAAAAAATGGACTTGACTTGAAAACATGCGCACCTGTACGCCAACTCTGACCCGTGTGTAAGGACATTTTGGAGACGAGGGGAATAAACGACACAGTTGGTGAGGTGGGGAACTGCAGTCAGACTGCATATTACTTCTCTCACACACGTCATTTCACCTCACACCAAACGTTAATTATAGATTAATGTTATTATAAACATTCAGAACAGCAATAATGTCTATATCGCAGCTTGTAGTGAGCTATAGCTCTCCTAAAAACATTTTTCATTACTAAAAGAAATACATAAAATTAATCGCCTCCTCCTCGACAGGAAGACTTCACTCTGGGAGCAAGTGTCTGAGGGTGAAATGCAGCATTTGAGATGACAACGACAAGGTTCATTTAATGTTTTTTTAATGTATCATTTAAGGCACCAACGGCTGTCATCATGTCACAAAACACAATCCTTATTTCTTTTAATTCATTGGTCTCTGATAGCGCCGATGGAGTCTCTCTGTGTCTGCATCAGACTGAATTCAGTCAGAACCCGCGACCACTGCTGGATGCGCCACTGGCACCGGCAGCACTGTTGCAAGGGACAGTCTGACGACCTCATCCTCAGCCTCACCATTTAGCGTGGAAGTGCTGAAAAGACACGACATATTAGTCTGTCTCCTTAAAACATGCTAACATTTGTTAACGTAGCCACGAATTACAAAAGGTGCTTTATACCGGGTTTATTTGTTGTATCTGTCAGGTCGGTGTCGCCCTCTTTCTCTGACACAAAACCGTACACCGTCCTGTCAGCTGTACTGACAGGTGCACCGCAGACGCTGCAACTCGTAGTTTTTTCTTTTATTTGTGACACCACTGCTGTTTCCACCAAATAAAATGCCTCTCCTAGCCTCCACTTCCCCCACTAAAGCGGGATTCATACTAATGCAACTCCTGCGTGTCGGAGACACGTACCGCCATGATACGACGTCGTATCGGCTCTCAAACTGTCTTGGATGGCCGGTCGGAGTCACGCTCTATTTTCTAACTTTCCAACGGCCGCATCGGTTGACGCACGTCTGTGATTGGTCAGCCAAACAACCCAACATCATTTCCGGCACAACGTAGCTTCCCTTTAATAAACAGCGCGAGTGTTGACAGTCTTAAAGACAAATTTGTCTGTATTAAAAGAGGTCTGAAGGGCCGCAGTGGCGATGCCGGTGGCTGTAAAGTCCCTGCTTTTTATTTGTTCCTCTCATGGTTGGAACCACACAAAAACCACCGGGAGACCTCTAAGTAAGGAACGCGCCTCCTGCTGTCCTGGCGGAGAATTTCTTTGCAACAGGGTCGGGGTAGTATGAACAGAAACTGGCTCCATCAGTATGCCGCCGTGTGGGAGCACATTTGCCTTTGCGTCAGTATGAATCCAGCTTAACACTTTAATTTTCGTCTCTGTGAAGTTTATCTTCTTGTTTTTTTGTTGAGTTAAGATATTTCCCGTCTTCCTCAGATGCATCAATATTCATTTCCTGCTTTGCATTGACCTTATATGGCCGGGTTTGGGCATGTTCAGGGCGGGACATGAGCCAAATTCACGTACGGAAACTACCAGGAAGAGTGTGATTTATAAAGGGGAAATTGCTGACAACTTGGAAATCTTTTTGGCGTACGCAAACTTTTTGTTTTGGTCGTACGTACACTTTTAGTAGGGTTTCTACGCAATGTTTTATAAATGAGACCCCTGCTCTGTCTTCAATTACTCAGACTTCAGAGACAGGTCTCGGTTATACATTTTAAAGATAATGACATTTAATTGGACAGTTTAATTTTCTCTGAAGACTCCATTGCCACACAGTTTAGGTTTGCAAATGTGCAAAAGAAAAATCACAAGAGTTCTGGAAATGATGACCTTTGTGTGGAGGCATTTTCCTGGCTGAGGACAAAACTTTGGAATAATTCCATGTAAGGAAAATGCACAGCAGCTCAGTTGTAGAAAACCTGTGTGAAAAACAATACATCAACCCTCAGTTACTAACTGACCGAGCAGCTTTCAAACGGTGAAAATTATGGTTTTGTGCATCTGACTAATTCTCAGAATTCTAGCAAAAGGAGATGCATGCTGCCAAATTGTCCTACCGAACAAACAGCATCTCTCTTTACCGGCACCATTTTCTCACATTTAATTAAGACATGATGCATGTGTTTTAAAGAGAGCACACTCATGTTGTTGTAAATTACTGCCAGGCCAAAAAGTGTCCGATTCTGAAGGAACTTTCAGTTTAGCATTAAAAACAGTGTTTTCACTCTCTTGAGAACTCGTGGTATTTGTGTCTCAGAAGAAGAAACTGTGGGAATGTAGCAATCTGTTGCTGAGCTGACTTCACAAAATGAAGGAAGGCATGTCAGGAAAAGCTAAATTCATTATTTCTTGTAGTGATGAATGTCAAAACTACAAATAATATTTCTGGTGGCGCCAGTTGTTGCTGTTTTACATTAGGAATACAAAACTTCATGCTTGAAGCACATTTTAGTAGATGGTACTTTAGATCCACCAGTTAACAAATAGAAGTACCTGATCCTCCTGGAGGGGGATAGAAGTAAAGACCATTTCTTTAAATGCATTGTGTAAAGCTCATGCTAAGTTAAATTCAGTATTTTTCAAGGAAGCCTGGTTGGCTGTCAGCCCCTATTCCCTCCCCACAGCCAGGGGTGCGTCTAGAAAATCTTTGTTGGGGGGCCAAGAAGTAGCACAGATTTTGAAAAGGGTGGCTGGCACATGTGGCCCATAACCTTTAAAAAATTCTAGTTTTTAAGTGGCTACCGGAAACCAAAATTGAATCAAAGTCTGTCAAAGCACAATGCCAATGGTACATTGGTATATTTTTGTTAATCATTATCTTTTATTAATAAAAAAAGTCTAGATTGAATTTGATTGTCTCAGCTTGTGGGTGGCACCTGGGGTGGCCAGTCTAATTAAAAGGGTAGCCCATGCCCCCCCAGGCCACCCCTCTGGACACGCCCCTGGCCTCAGCCACCACAAAAAGTAACCCTTGAACAGGATCTGTTCCTGACAGAGTGAGATGTTGGCTATTTTGGGTTTTCTTTGTTTCATCTTTAAGGAGTGCTTCTGTTCTTTATCTACCAA
This sequence comes from Pachypanchax playfairii, assembly GCA_006937955.1. Taxonomy (NCBI): domain Eukaryota; kingdom Metazoa; phylum Chordata; class Actinopteri; order Cyprinodontiformes; family Aplocheilidae; genus Pachypanchax; species Pachypanchax playfairii. Next base: position 109,002 of record SSNP01000402.1, on the reverse strand, counting down.
GACCTGGAACTTACTATAAAAACATGTTTAATCTTTTTTTTATGTCATCTTTGCTGTGTTTGACAAAGAAGTCCATCTTTAGATGGTGTAGCAAGAACAACTGCAGTCTGATGCAAACAGAGGGAAATTTGCTTACAGCTGCTGGATGTAACAGGCATGTTTGCACCAGCACTATTCGCTTTGTGATGGTGATGCTGAGAAGGAGTATAGAGCAGACGCAAATGTGCAAAAATTTGAGCGAAAAAAAACCCAAGCTCCATATTCTTAGTGAGTCTGGGCCTCCATTTCCTGCAGCAGACTGAGCTCAGAGTTTTCTTGGCCTACTCAAAATTCTGAATCAAACAGTAAACCTCCACATGTGAAACACTATTTGTGAAAGATTCTATACTCATGAAGCAAAAACTGGACTTCACACCTTTTCTTGATGGATGATATGTAGATGCAGCAACATCTGGAACTCATCACTTGAAGAGAGGATGAATTTCCATGGCTATGATAAAAGCAAAATAAGCAACAGCAATTTATTTTTTACTGTACTGTAGAGGTTTTGTTAGTTATTGAGGCTTTTGAAACAATTACAATCCATACAATTGATGGATCTTGAATGTCTGTAGAATCAGTGGCTTGTAAATGTTTGCTGAAGGCCAATGCAAGTTTTAGATTGAAACTGTTGATCAGTTGATTCCCAAATCTAAATGACAGAGATCAATTTCCAGGGAACTATCTTAATTGGGATGGCCTGGGCCCTCATTTTTCAATCGTTCATACTCACAGATCTGTGCGTATTTTGTGCGTTGGAACAATTCTATGCATCGTGTGGTATTTATCAATTTGTACTTATGCGTAGAAATGTTCCTAAATATAAGTACAGCTCTGGTTATGGGTATGCACAGCATCTAATGGTAGAACATGGAACCGAAATTCTGAGGCTCTCAGTGACCCACGCGTGTTCCTCATCCACAAATTATCTCTGAACCAATTAGTAATTATGTGTGTTAATAAACAGCTTTGTAGCATAACTGGTGGTCAATGTTGTAAAGATGGTCTTTGGTATTTGAGATCGTAGGATGGCTGATCTTGTATTATTGGCGGATTTGGCAGAGCCTGCACCCCGGAGGGAGTGCGTCTTCCATGACCGTGCAGATGCTGGGTGAGCTCACGCGGCTCCTGTAAGGCCTGTTTCAAATCATAACTAGGTTATTTATTCATTATGTGTGAAGCACAGGCAGCAACTGCTCCTTCTCTTCCGTAAGAGACTTTATTGCGCCTCTTTGCACACTGAGGACTCTTGCAACAGCTGATTGACCCGTTGCTGCTCCTCCAGTGTGACAGGATGACATACATTTTGTTTTGAAATAAATTGTATAGATCTATTATTTACCTGATTCCAAGCACCTAATTGTTTCCTTTATTTACATATAAAGAGCACACTGATTATTAAATAACAAGTGGCTCCTTGTTTTATCTGGTGAAGAAGGACGTGTTTCGCTTTAAATGATTTTAAAAAAAGTTTGATTTATCTTCATTGTGGACACTGGATGGTCCTGCGTGTTCCGCTGGTGCAGATATGTTTTCACTGTGTACAGTAACGCCAGTCAGAGCAACAGCTCCAATTATGCTGGTAACACATCTGTCAAATGAGGACAGCTCTGTTGTATTCTGTCCACTTCCCGTAGCGACATTGGACCTTCTGTGCTCTGCTACATGTTTTTTCGTGCATATTTTTATATCGAATCATTTCTTTTTTATTTCTGAAGGGGATCTCTCATTTGTTTCAAGCGCATTTACTGCATATCTGCACCTCTCTCACAAGTGGAATTTTTTCTTTTATTGGTATCTATCGAGCTAAAAGAACCAAACAGCACTTGTTGGTTCTGTTCCACTTCTGCAACCAGTGCTTTGATCTCGCTGTCACAGAAAATTCTTTATTTGGTTTTTATTTTGCTCTCTTGACCATTTTTTTAGGGATTTCTTGTATGAGCTTTAAAGAAAGTGCTGTTACCAAATATGGCTAATTGAGGGTGTTTCTATATGCAAATGACTGTGAACGGGCACGAGGACCTGAATACGCACAAGTGTGATTTATCAACATATGATTGTGGAGGAGTGTCCGTACGAGTGGCCACTGCACGTTTCATAAATCAGACTTTTGACTGTTCGTACGAACATTTTAAATTTCATGCATAGGATAAAATATAGGACAGTTTTTATGAACGTTTGATAAATGAGGACCCTGGTCTTTATCTTCTTCTTTTCCTTTCAGCTCCTCCGTTCAGGAGTTGCCACAGCAAGTCATCTGTCTCCATCTGTCCTCCGTATCTTCTCTCTGTCACACCAACCAACCTCATGTCCTCCTTCACTACATCCATATATCTCCTCTATTGGTCTTCCTCTTGACCTCCTGCCTGGCAGTGCCCACCTCAACATCCTTTTCCACTATCCCTCCTCTCTACTTGTCCAAACCATCTCAGTCTCTCTGACTTTATCTCCAAAACATCTAACATTTTCTTTCCCTCTGATGGACTCTTTCCTGATTCTGTCCATCCTCGTCAATCCCAAACAACCCTTAACATTTTCATTTCTGCTCCCACTAGCAGTGTCTCCTGTCCCTTCCTCAGTGGTACTGTCTCCAAACCAGGAAACATGGCTGGTCTTACCACTGTCTTGTCCACCTTTCCTTTCACTCTTGTTCTACCCACTCAGCACAGTGGGGTGCCAAGTTTGTGAGAGTCTCTCAGTGTGGAAAATGTTTTTCAATATACTATAGTATATACTATATCTACTAATCCAATTATTTTTCTCCTCTGATTCCAGCCGAGTTGATCATAGTTTTGTGTGTGTGTGTGTGGGGGGGGGGCCTGCGGGTGTGGGTGTGCGTGTGTGTGTGTGTGTGTATATATTTATATATAAAGTAAAACACTATAAAGTTTGGTGCTGGTTGTGTTTGACATTTGAATGATAATGCTTATTAAAATGACAAAACTCAATCTAATCTCTTGTCTGGTCTGTTTTGAGTGGTTGATTGCAGTCATATGAACATTAAAGATTGTCAGATTTCACCTCTAAATTCCATAGTAATTAAAATATGGTAATTGACAACATACTATAGTTTTATCTGACACAAGGGGACGACTGAAATTATATTCTTTAAGGCTAATTTAGTGACAACTGTAGATACTAAAATAAGTGGTGAGCTGAGGATGGATAGATTGAGGTGGTGTTAGTACACCACAATACACATTGAATATAGCAGTAAGAGGGTGCTGCAGGCTAGTTTCTGTCACATCTCTAATCCCACTTATTTTCACAGTCAGACATACTTTGCCTTCCAGCAATGATCCTCTCTCCTTCCTCAGTATCTTCCCTCCCTCTGTCCATATCATCCCCTGCATCATGTCTTCATTTATCTACTAATCCAATTATTTTTCTCCTCTGATTTTGAATCCTTGATTCAGTTTTTTCTCTTATGTTCTTCTCTTGTGTTTTTTGTGTCCCTGTTTCTGGTTCTTGTATATCTACTTATTCACCCAGCCGTGTTGATCTAAGTTAAGAATTAGTTTCTCATTTAACATTAACGCTTGCTGAAAATTAGAGACTAAATAGCATGTTGCTGTCATTGATTTAGTCACAATACATGATAAGCATCTACACTTCTCTGTTTATCATATTGAAAAACATTTTCCCCACTCAGAGACTCTCACTAACTTGGCACCCCACTGTGCCGAGTGGGTAGAACAAGTCAGACTCTTGCATGCATTCCATGTACTACCACAGGCTATGTGTGTGCCGAGACACACATTTTGCCTTCATGTACCACGTCCAGGACCATTGCCATTTTTGTTGAGATACAACTGTGAAATTAGCCAAATCAAGTACTGGAAATCCCACCGTGTGGGAGGAATGAGGGGATAGTGACAGAAAAGTAAGGCCATAGGAACTGCTGCTTTTCAGACACACCACCTTCAGTGGTCTTAGCAGTAAAGAAGTGTATTAATGTTTAAGTTGTTATTAAGTTACTACAAATAAAGTGTTAGGGACAGACAGAAAGGAAGCCTTCTGTCTAAGAGTGAACTAGGATCCAAAACTGGATAAAGCACTGTTTGTGTCATGCATAAATATTAATCAGCACATGTTTTGCCACTTCTCCCAGTCATGCTCTGTCCTGAACTCCCTCTGCCTCCTGTAATCAGGTCTCATGCGCCACACCTGCCACATAAAATCATGTCATGCCACTCATGCCAGCATAAACAACCAGTTGCCACAAGTTCATCAGCAGATTGTTTAACTTTGGTTGCATTCAGTCCAACATCTTGTCAAGTGTGGCATAGTATCTTTTGAATCATAGAACCAACTTGTTTCTGCCTCCCTGACTCCACTTTTCCCCGACTTTTATGTGGATTTTGGATGTTCATTTTGGATTCTTGACACCTGATCTCTCATTTTTCTCATCCATGCCTCCTGTCCGCTCCTTTTGTACCTGTAACGCTGTTTCCAGACAGACGCTCGGGAATATTTGCGGACAATTCGATTTGCAGTTGTCTTTTCAGACCCGCCACTGTTTTGAACGCAAACACTGTCCCCCAGAATATCCACACTTGTTACTAGGTCTTCAGCAGGAAAGGTTCCGGAACAGATTACATGGACTGACTCCAGAATAGTGCTTTCAGACTCAAAAGTGAAACAGATTTTCATTGCTTGTCTTAAAGGGGCTAAAAACCTGCTCACAGAGGTACTGACCTACACCTGTTTCCTTCACTGATTCTGGATTGTTTGGATTTCTGGATTATTAGTATTAATGACTAAGAACTGCTTCTGGATTTTGCTCTTGTTCCACCCTTTTTTTCTATGACATCGATAGCCATCTATTCCATCTCTTGTTCCCAAATTATCAGGGTTAATCACAGAACCAATATTTAACTTATCTTGTCTTACTCACCTTTGCTTTTTTCTAATCTTTGCTCTTTGTAGTAATTGCCAGTTTTGGCAGTAGTTTATGGACTGGCTATTCTCTGCAGAAAGAAGGAGCAGATTGGAATGAGATATATCTTTGACTCTGCAGGCCTTGGTTAAGAGATTAAATCTGAGCGTTTATGACAGTGCAATTAGGAAAAAACTAAACAAGTATGACTTGTTTGGAAGGTTTGCCAAGAGTCTATATAGTTAAAGTTTAAGTTACATCTAAAGACTTTGGAACAATATATTTTGGACAGATTACTCTAAAATAGGATAGTTTGACACAGAGTCTGGCAAAAAAAAACAACACATACCACAGTGGAATAGGTACAGTTATACGGCTAGTTTTGCTGTAACAGGACCTAGACACCTGAGTTGATCACAAAATCCTCCAAATCCCAAAGTCTTCTGTCAAATGTGTGACAATCAATCTGATGGCTAAAACAGTGTTATGTAACAGGATAATAGTAATATCAAGCACATCAGCAAATCATCAGCAAATTTTTAGAAAAATAAATCAAGGTGCTGCGATGGTCTAGCCAAATCCAGACCTGCACCTGATTAAAATGCTTTAGTGAGACATTAAGAGAGCCGAGTATACATTGAAACACTTTGGCCAGGTGTTTAAGGTGGTTATGCATGGTGGATCAAGTGCTAAGGGGTTGTGGAATCCCTGTTCATTTAAAACAACTGTGTATTTAATATATTTGCATGGTTTGATTCTGAGATTTCATGTGTACTTAACCCAACTAATATCAACATCTTTGATGAGAACTTGTATCATGATTAAGAGCTTTCTTAGAAAGGGAGTGAATATGTATGCATACCCCAAATTTCTTACTTTATTTACATGTTTGTTTATTGTTTGGAAACAAGTTTCATTCTATTTAGCAAAGTTGACTATTTTATCCCAGTATATTGAATAGATTGAGTTAACCCTGTAGGCTGTCTCACAAGCTAAAGGATTTAGCTGAGGCTTCACAGTCAACCATTGCTAGAGAAAGGGGGTGTCAGGGGAACAGTGGGCTTAATCTACTCACTTTTAACAGAAATATTTCACTAGGGAGGGTATTCTAATGACAAGGCCATTTAATTCCACAAACTTAAATGCTTATGGACAAAGAAAGCCAGAGATAAATGTGAAAGAAAGTAGACATACAGTGTATATAGACTGTTGCACTCCCTCAACAAGCCTCCCAGGCTATTAGGGTCATTAAGCTTTGAGTAGATAATTAAATCTTGCAGGGGGGGATCATGGTTGGGCGTTCACGCTATTGACACATGTAAGAATTTTCACTGAAATCTGTTTTTAAAATCAAGATCTGCCTTTTAACATTAAAGCACAAATTCCCACCTTGATTTCACCATCATGGGAAGTTTTAATCACTGCAGTATCTAAAAAAAAACATTCCCATCAGGGGAAACGACACACTGGAGCACTGCCACAGTAACACTAAATTAAGAAACAGACAACATTCATGATGATATGGAGGCTGTTAATGGCCTCATAACCTTATGCAGTTATATCTGCATTCCCATATTCATGTCTTATCAAGCTAAAAGCTTTGATTCAGGCCAGATGAACATATGAAAATATGACACGTGCATGAGGCTTTCAATTCGGGGGAGGAAGTAGCAAGCTAAGTAGCGCGGTACAAGTTGTGCAGGTCTCTTGCATTTCTGAAAAGAACGTCACCCCAGCAATCCAACATAGTGGTGGTAGTGTGATGGTTTGGAGCTACTTTGCTGCTTCAGGACCGTGAACGATTTGCTGTGATTGATGGAACAGTGAATTCTGATATCTATGGTAAATGGTAAATGTCCTGTATTTGTATAGCGCTTTTCTAGTCATTCAGACCACTCAAAGCGCTTTAACACTACAAGTTGTACATTTACCCATTCACACAACCCGATATGTAGACCGGGGGGGGGGGGGTAGCGGCTAACACTCACACAACCTGATACGCAGATCGGGGGGCAACATGGGGTTCAGTGTCTTGCCCAAGGACACTTTGACATGTGGCCGTCCCTGATATCTATCAGAGAATCCTGTAGGACAATTTCCAGACATCAGTTCCTGGCCTCAAGCTCACGAGCACTTGGGTTCTGCAGCAGGTCAATGATCTTAAAATCACGAGCAGGTCCACCTCTTAATGGCCTAATTAATGTCCAGATTTTAAGTTGTTCTGGCGTGACTTTGCTCAAAGACACTCCAGTGTGAGAGAATTAGAACAATTCTACTAAGAGTGGAAAAAAATCCTCTGCAGTAATCTGAAAAATGTATTGCCAGTTGCCTTGAATACTTGATAGCCCCAAGAATGGTGTACTGTACTGTGTAGTCCAGAAAGCAATAATCAACCTTTAGTTACGCAAATGAAAGTGATACAATCAGTTTAATGGTTTCAGGGGCAATTACTTTTGCACGCAGGGCCAGGTTTGTTTGAATTTTATTATCAGACAAAGGTCTGATAATGAAATTTGTATTGAGCTGAGAAATTTCCATGTGACAAAACAGCAAAAACTGGCAAATACTTTTTTCACTGTGTATGAAAAGTTCAGTTTGAAATATATACTATTGTACCAAAAAGTAGTTTTTTTTTGTTTTTTTTTAAAAAAAAACATTTAATCTAATGTGTCTCGATGATGGTGAATGTAAAACCAGTCAACCATGTTCCCAACTTTAGCTAAATCCACACACGAATAGGTTCTTCAAAAATAAACTGCTATATAAGCGTATTTTGTAGTGTTCGTGAAAATATTGAATTTGTATCCCTCCCTGAAATCTCTGTTTTTTTATTCACTTTTACACCAGTAAAAAGCTTCACTGTTAGGGTGTTTCAAAATTTCTACTATCCAACATTAAGGACAATCTCACCAGGAACCTTATTTGCAGTATCCCTGCCAGCAGGTCATTTGCTTTGCTAACAAGGAAAGAAGAAGTTAGTGGGTGATGGTGTAATGAGTCTAGAGGAAGCAGGAGGGAGAGGAGAAGGAGAGGAAGGAAACAGGCATTGTGTGGTCATCGGCATGTTCAATGGATTATAGACTTATTATCGTCCAGTGATTCTCAAACAAACCATCAAGTTCATTATACTGTATATTCTTTTATTATATGACTGTCTTCAGGTTCTGTTTTCTGACATAAATACACTGCTAAAAAAACTCTTTAATCACAGAGCAGATTTCAATTGGAAAAAACCTGCTGGATTTCCGTACTGATGTATGATGGGTAATGTGTTGGGAAAAAATGAAGGACATATTATTTGTTGATGGTTTAATAGAGATGGAGGACTGACGGGCCCTTTTTCGTGGCTTAAATGCATTCTGGGATTTGTAGTTTTATTTTTTGTGTGGACTGTACACCTTTGAGACAAGTGTAAAACATTTTAATGTGAATTTCCAGGACAGATTAAATTTAACTGCTGGATGGGGTCCATGAATCTTGAGGACCTGCAAGAGCAATTCTACTTGTTCAGTATTTTACTGTTGACATGCTGACAGAGTTAAGATGTGTGAGAAGTGTATTCTGGTTTATTTTTTGTTAAATAAGAAACAGCTTAATGTGTCATGTGCTGTTTTTTCTATCTCAGTTGTAAGATCTGCTAAGAATAAAATGATTTTTGTGGATATATTCATCAATATATTTGATTATAACCCTATAGTTTACCCTGTGTTGGTCATTATAAAGGGGGTCTCTTCATGGTCTTCCCTTTGTTGCTTGTTCTTCATCCCTTCACTCACACAGAGAAATTGCAAACCATATATTTTACAGTTACACTTGTTTTGTTGTAAATAAGGTGTAGAAGGTAAGAATTTTACAATAGGGAAGTCTTAATACGACGCTAATGTCAGTAAAAGGTTTTAGTATTCCTGTGAATTATTGAAACTGTGTTCATTGTGTGTGTGCGTGTGTGTGAATGGGTGAATGACAGACTATAGTGTGAAGCACTTTGCGTCCTTTGACTCAAAAGGTGCTATACAAGTGCAAGCCAATAACCAAATTACTGAAGGTTTTAGACTTTGATGTTCAGACAGGATAAAAAAATATGACTGTTAAAACAACCTGTGATTTCCCATGAGCCACGTTTGCATATGCACAAGTCACCATTTCTGCACCTGTGATCTCCATATCACCAATTTTGATTTTTCAAATTAGGAGGAAAAAGACAGTGTAATTGAAAGGGTTTTCCTTCTTATCTGCAGGCCAAGCTTTATTTCCCCCGTGTTGTCTTTAAAGTCTTAGAGCATTTCAGGCACAAAAACACATGTACACACAAACACACGCCAGACATTTTTCTAAAACATCTGATGTTCCTTTGAACACAGTTGCATCTGCAGCGGCCACGGTGATAAAGTTGGTGTTTCAAGTGACTGAGCTATGCAATTTATTAAAAGCCAGTTGAACGGCAGTGGTGACAAACGCTGCCGCCTGTGGTTGCACACATGCGCGATCCGTGTGTTGTGGTGGAAGATGGATCGGAGAACAGATTGTAAGTGACATGTTAATTTCTTCTCTGTCACTCATGGCCGAGGAGTTAGCTCCCGAAGTAAAGGAACGCAAGCCCAACCATCAAGGCTTTTCTTTTCTTCTTCTGTTTTTCTCATTTATCCTCCTTCCTTTTACTCTTCCTGACACTGCACGTTCAATCACTAACTAAGATCAAAGAAATGTTGAATTTGTCTCTGTACTACATGTTTGTGAACTGCTTGATGTCTGGAAGGTTGTTCTTTGTGAGGCCAATGACATCTCATTCTCCAAGTTGAACCACGTGTTGGACACTAAAAAGGAGAATGACAAACCTCAACATCCCCCCCTTTGCTTGAAGAACGCCCCCCCCCCCCAAAAAAAAATGTTGCTGAGAAAAGAACAGCCAGTTCTAACTGTTCAACAATTTTGACAGTCACTCCGTGTCTATCTTGAAGCTGGTTTTTGAAGTTGGCGACAGCATATAAAATCACAGAAATCAGTTTGTTTTAAAAATTGAGATTTTGTTCCTGATGACGAGTCTTTTCACGTAATCTGCTTTCTTATGCTTCTTATGTCCATATTCTTCATTTCTGATCCAGTTTTTATTGACAAAGATTATATTGTCATCGCTTAAATAGTAACAAATATTGTTACTATTATATACAGTATATTATATATGTATAATAGTAAAAAAATATATATATATATTGTTTACTATGCAGAAATTACACTGAAAGTTACAAAATAAAAAGTGCCATTGGTTGAAACTATTTACTGTGATGCTGCATTTAAACTGTGAAATCATGTTTTGTTTTATTTAATGGTAATTTTTTTAGAAGATCTTATGTCCTGTTCATCTTTCAACTCTTATCAATTTAACAAACAAATTGAGCTGCTCTGAGAATGGTTTTATGCTCTGAAACAGCCAATGTAATGTTTTTCTTATATCTGACAGAATTAACAATCTTCTTCCTGCTTTTATGTATGTGTGTGTGTGTGTGTGTGTGTGTGTGTGTGTGTGTGTGTGTGTGTGTGTGTGTGTGTGTGTGTGTGTGTGTGTGTGTGAGAGCAGGCAACCCTGGTACTATGGCTGGGGCTTCAACCTGCCCAGGGGTCAGGCCCTTCTAGACAAGTGGAACCAGATCCCAGACAGCACAGACATCCTGGTTACACACTGCCCCCCACTGGGTGAGACACACATTACAGTAGAAACACACATGCATGCACACACAGACACAAACACGTGCACAAAATCTAGTTTATTTTGAATAACATGGGTCTGGAAAAATATTAATATGCATTCCCATACCTTAGCACGACCTCTAACCCCAACCAGAACCTGTGGACAGAGTTATGATTCTCAGGTGAACTGTTAATCTTGATGGCTTTGGGACAGTTTTGCAGACTTAAGACTCACCTCTTTAAAGAACACTTTCAGTCTTAATGTAGGAGTGATTTATGATTTATGATATCGATTTGAGAATTTATCTCTCACAAAAAAAAAAAAAAAAAAAAAAAAAAAAAAAAAAAAAAAAAAAAAAAAAAAAAAAAAAAAAAAAAAAAAAAAAAAAAAAAAAAAAAAAAAAAAAAAAAAAATATATATATATATATATATATATATATATATATATATATATATATATATATATATATTTTATTATTATTATTATTTTTTTATTTTATTTTTTCTTCAAAAAACTTGGTTGTCCTCAGATATATATATATATATATATATGAAAAAAAAAACTAGCTAAATCCATCCAGCTATGAACAGTAGCTACGTTTACATGGGCACATTTAATCGGAATAAACGCCCAATCGGAACGAAAATACGTCATGTAAACATGTCAATCAGAATGTTTTGATCCAATGCAGCCTAATCAGAATGAAATTTCCTTCCGATCGAGAGGGGTGGTTTTGTCCGATCCTCATTCGGATAGACGTGCATGTACACACCCATTCGGAATGAAGGGGTGAAAAAAGCCCACTGCGCATGCATACAACTTCCGCATGACGTCTTTCTGCTTTCGCAGACCCAAGTAGAAAACATGGCGGGAGGTAAACAGAAGTGGTCTGCTGGCGCAGTCATCCTGTCATCCTGCTCTCCTCTCCTGTGGCGGAGGAGCAGTAGCAATATGTATTCTGCCTCTAGCTTGGTTAATGCGACCAGTAAAAACCCAAGCATAAAGGTAATCACCTGCAGAAGGTCCATATTTGGGAAAACGTGAGTCAGCTCGAGCACACAATGGGGGGGAAAAGACGCACAGAAAGGATGGAGTTTGTTTACTTTTTTTTGTTTACTCGCTGTGCACATGCTCAACTCATTTAATCTGATTGAGTGCTTGGTGCATGTGTACTCAAGGCATGATCAGATCATTTCAGTTAGTGTCCATGTGAACAGGGACTTGGGAATTCCCATCAACCGAGATTTTAATCAGATTGGGGAAATTTGTCGCATGTAAACGTAGCTAGAGAGCTATGAACACCATCCAGTGTGGGTCCTTGGGCAAGGCCCTTCACGCTACTGCCTACCTCATACATGATGAGAGACAACTAAAACAAATGAGATGCCGGCTCAGAGGTCTGTGTCAGGTGCTGGGGAAGCAGGGCACCTTGATGTAAAATGGGCTACTGGAACAACAACAATCAGACGGAAATGGATGAGATGTGAGAATATGGCTCTGTTGGAATGCTACTACTCAAGTAACCCTAAACAGAGAGGGTACACAAGGAGAATGTGGGCTGACTGGTCACTTTGATACCCACAATCACAGTTGACTGCAAAACAGCTAGTAACTCAGTGTTCCAACATCCACAAACGGCAACTGCTTTCACAACTTGAGATTGATGAGATACAACACAAATGCTATGACAAGGAGGAATCAGGATGCCAAGTCAGAAGGGAGGTTATACCAACTCCACAGCCAGAGATGGGGAACAGACCTCCAATGAGTGAAACCATACCACTGAGTAAGGAAGAGACTGACCTTAAAGATAAAATCATGGCAAGAATGAACACAAGATCCCCCCGCCATCGATTACAACGGCTAAGTGAAGTACCCTCAGAAAGTCTTCTGGAAACAGTGAATGTAGCATTGAGGGTAATCCCTACCACATCAGTCACTGAAACCAATGGACTGATATACTCCACAGCAGCAGTGATCCTAGAGACCAGTGGCTATAAGAGCGACCATGAGAACCAATACCCACCATGGAAGGGACGACTGGAAGCTAACATAAAGGTAGATTGGAGAGAAGTAAGCCAGTTGACGGAGGCCCAGAGAGGTGCAATTAAACGACCAATACTGAAGAGGTACACCCAGATGTCAATACCTGAAGCACCCGAAACTGCCAAACAAAGACTCCAAGCCTTGGTCTGTCGCCTAAAGAGAAACACGAAAGACAATTAAGCTAGACAAATAAACAGGCCGTTTGCAACACAACCAGCAAAGGGTACGCTCAGTGGCAGGGCAACAGCAGCAAAATAGAGCCACCAAAGCGGGAAACTGAAAGATACTGGAAGAGCATATGGGAAAAGGAAGCAGCACATAACAGCAGTGCTTAGTGGCTGGCCTCTCTGAGAGAGGAGCACAGCAACCTCCCTGAGCAGAGTCCAGTTACCATCACAGTGGCAGACATCCACAAAAGACTTTGAAAAAAGAGTATGAAAAACTGGACAGCACCAGTCCCAGACATGATCCATGCCTACTGGCTAAAGAAACTCACAGCACTCCATGAGCGCCTAACAGCACAACTAAATCAGCTCCTAAGAGATGGGACTCAACCAGAATGGCTAACTGAAGGACGAACAATCCTGATCCAGAAGGATCCCACCAAAGGTGCAGTCCCATCCAACTATCGCCCAATAACCTATCTCTCCACGGCATGGAAGCTCATGTCAGGCATCATCGCTACCACGATAAGCAAGCACATGGATCAATAGATAAGCAAAGCACAGGAGGGCATTGGTAGAGATACCAGAGGTGCTAAACACCAGCTCCTGGTTGACAGAACAGTTGCCCAAGACTGCAAATCCCGAAAGACCAACCTGCGCACTGCCTGGATTGACTACAAGAAAGCCTACGACTCGATGCCACACACATGGATCAATGAATGCTTGAAGCTCTACAACATCAACAGGACTGTTAGAGCATTTATTGAAAACTCAATGAGGTTGTGGAGAACCACCCTTGAGGCCAATGGCAAGCAACTTGCACAAGTATCCATTAAATGTGGAATATACCAAGGTGATGCACTGTTCTGCATAGGTCTGAACCCCCTAAGCCAGATAATCAACAAGACCGGCTATGGATACCGCCTCAAGAACGGAGCTACAATCAACCACCTCCTCTACATGGATGACATCAAGCTGTATGCTAAGAGCGGACGGGACATTGATTCCCTGATCCACACCACCAGGATCTACAGCAATGACATCGGGATATCATTCGGGCTTGAAAAATGTAGTAGGATGGTCACAAAACGAGGCAAGGCAGTCCACATTGAAGGGATCTCACTCCCAGAGGGAACAATAGCAGACACTGAGGACAATTACAAGTACTGGGAATACCACAGGCAAATGGCAACCTCGAGCAGGCAACAAGGGAAGCAGCAACAGCCAAATACCTACAACGAGGGAGGCAAGTCCTAAGAAGCCAGCTCAATGGAATGAACAAGTCCAAGGCAATAAACAGTTACGCCCTGTGATCAGATACCCTGCGGGAATAATAAGATGGCCAAAGGATGAGATACAGACCACAGATGTTAAGACACGAAAGCTCCTCACCATGCATGGCGGGTTCCATCTCAAATCCAGCACCCTGAGACTGTTCGCACGCCGTAAGGAAGGAGGCAGAGGACTAATGAGCGTGAAAGCCACCATCCAGGAGGAAACATCGAAGCTCCATAAATACATCCAGAACAAGATCTACCACACCAGACAAGACCCTATGTGTAGGCTGTGCAAAGAGTCATCTGAGACAATCCAGCACATAACAGCAGGGTGTAAAATGCTGGTAGGGAAAGCATACATGGAACGTCATAACCAAGTGGCTGGCATAGTATATAGAAACATTTGTGCAGAGTACGGGCTGGAAACCCCAAGGTCAAAGTGGGAAACACCTCCAAAGGTGGTGGAGAACGACCGAGCAAAGATCCTGTGGGACTTCCAGATCCAGACAATGTGACAATACCAATTGATGGCAACATCAGGAAGAAGGAACATGAGAAACTTAAGAAATACCAAGGGCTCAGAGAGGAGCAGTAACCCCAAAACTGGAGGAATGGCTCCAGCAGATCCCTGGAAGAACCTCAGACATCTCAGTCCAGAAAAGTGCAGTACTTGGAGCTGCTAAAATACTGCGCAGGACCCTCAACCTCCCAGGCCTCTGGTAGAGGACCTGAGCTTGGAATGGGAAAAACACCGCCCAGTGGTAAGAGGGGAATTTATTATTTTTTTGTTAATTTAAGCTAAATGACTAAACATGTAAAAGACCACTATTGTTTCTTCCCTTTGCCTCTCTTCAATATGATTCCAGCATGTTTATACAGTCCAAATAGCTTTTCAGTGTCCCTGCTGTTTGTCTTGGTGTTTATCCAGGTGAGTGACAGCTACTCTACCTTGGAACAGGTATGTGTTGAAATGAACTGGCTGAGTGAGTTTAAACCTATACAGAACAGTGTTGGGGAAAGAGCAGATGTGTATAAAATGGACAAGAGACTGAGTACAGGGAAATAGGGTGGCTTTATGGTTAGTGTGGGAAGATCATCTTCTCTGGAATGTAAACAAGACAAAAGGAGATGATTATGGATCTTTACTCTGAGATCCTCCACTAATTAAAAGCCTTATATTTCAACACAAAAGCACTGCTTCCACCAAAAACCTAATCTCTATTAGTGCAGAAATCAAGAAAAGGTTCTCTGCATCTTCTTTAGATCCCACAGTCCAACATCTTTATACTCATCACTGAACATAGTGTTCATAGCACATGTTTTGCCTCCAGGCACTTCTATGAGACCAGAGATTAGCTGTTTGTTCTGGATTCTGTGGGTGGACAACCCTCAGCAATATAACCCTGAAAATGGTAACTGCAAATCTGTAGAAGGCTGCTGATGTTTCCTTTGCACTGACAGAGTGAGGAGATGATCTTCTGGTGGTGCCACGTTGGAGTTTTCTTTCTGATATTCTCCATTATATGCAACTTTGTCTTCAATTTGGAGATTGTGCTAGTGCTCAATCCTTGTAATGCTGCCACTTGATTTAGTAGAACACCAGTTTGAATTTGGCCTGTGACACAGACTGGATTCAAATCAGACAAGCATGGCATGTTTGGACCAGGAACTTTGTCTCCTTAATTGTCTCCTTGTTGGTCTTGCAATAGTCTGACAACCTTTCCAGGTTTTACTCTGCATCTTAATCTTGCTGGGACAGCCACCAGGTGTCTAAACAGGATTGTGTGGGTATGTAAAATGAGTGAGTTATTTCCATTTATTGCTCAAAACAGCACCCGAAGTGTGGGTGAGATATGTCTTTTAATTTTGAATGCTTTCTTAAAATAAATTTTAGGGATACCGGTTCAAAGTTTCTGCCTTGAGAGGCAGAAGTCAATTTAAAGAGGCTGAGTTAAAGTAACATCTATAGGCGTTCTGTGGGACTTTGCTATATACAGTGGGGCAAAAAAGTATTTAGTCAGCCACCAATTGTGTAAGTTCTCCCACTTAAAAAGATCAGAGAGGCCTGTAATTTTCATCATAGGTATACCTCAACTATGAGAGACAAAATGAGGAAAAAAAATCCAGAAAATCACATTGTCTGATTTTTAAAGAATTTATTTGCAAATTATGGTGGAAAATAAGTATTTGGTCAATAACAAAAGTTAATCTCAATACTTTGTTATATAGCCTTTGTTGGCAATGACAGAGGTCAAACATTTTCTGTAAGTCTTCACAAGGTTTTCACACACTGTTGCTGGTATTTTGGCCCATTCCTCCATGCAGATCTCCTCTAGAGCAGTGATGTTTTGGGGCTGACGCTGGGACTTTCAACTCCCTCCAGAGATTTTCTATGGGGTTGAGATCTGGAGACTGGCTAGGCCACTCCAGGACCTTGAAATGCTTCTTACGAAGCCACTCCTTCGTTGCCCGGGCGGTGTGTTTGGGATCATTGTCATGCTGAAAGACCCAGCCACGTCTCATTTTCAATGCCCTTGCTGATGGAAGGAGGTTTTCACTCAAAATCTTACGATACATGGCCCCATTCATTCTTTCCTTTACACGGATCAGTCGTCCTGGTCCCCTTGCAGAAAAACAGCCCCAAAGCATGATGTTTCCACCCCCATGCTTTACAGTAGGTATGGTGTTCTTTGGCTCCAACTCAGCATTCTTTCCCCTCCAAACACGACAAGTTGAGTTTCTACCAAAAAGTTCTATTTTGGTTTCATCTGACCATATGATGTTCTCCCAATCCTCTTCTGGATCATCCAAATGCTCTCTAGCAAACCGCAGACGGGCCTGGACGTGTCCTGGCTTCAGCAGGGGGACACGTCTGGCACTGCAGGATTTGAGTCCCTGGCGGCGTAGTGTGTTACTGATGGTAGCCTTTGTTACTTTGGTCCCAGCTCTCTGCAGGTCATTCACTAGGTCCCTCCGTGTGGTTCTGGGATTTTTGCTCACCGTTCTTGTGATCATTTTGACCCCACGGGGTGAGATCTTGCGTGGAGCCCCAGATCGAGGGAGATTATCAGTGGTCTTGTATGTCTTCCATTTTCTAATAATTGCTCCCACAGTTGATTTCTTCACACCAAGCTGCTTACCTATTGCAGATTCAGTCTTCCCAGCCTGGTGAAGGTCTACAATTTTGTTTCTGGTGTCCTTTGACAGCTCTTTGGTCTTGGCCATAGTGGAGTTTGGAGCGTGACTGTTTGAGGTTGTGGACAGGTGTCTTTTATACTGATAACGAGTTCACACAGGTGCCATTAATACAGGTAACGAGTGGAGGACCGAGGAGCCTCTTAAAGAAGTTACAGGTCTGTGAAAGCCAGAAATCTTACTTGTTTGTAGGTGACCAAATACTTATTTTCCACCATAATTTGCAAATAAATTCTTTAAAAATCAGACAATGTGATTTTCTGGATTTTTTTTCCTCATTTTGTCTCTCATAGTTGAGGTATACCTATGATGAAAATTACAGGCCTCTCTGATCTTTTTAAGTGGGAGAACTTACACAATTGGTGGCTGACTAAATACTTTTTTGCCCCACTGTATACGGTATCGAATGTGGACTTACTGTTATTTTTTTCCTTCATTTGTTTGGACTTAATTACACAGGTCTTTAATGACTGTCAGGAAGGACAGATGTGTCAGTGATCCTTCTGACTTTAACAACCCTAACAATGCTTTTGTCAAAACAACTTATAAATGTGGAACTCCCAACACACAATCATAATCCTGAAACTTTTTGGGAGAAAGGTGAAATGAAACGGAAATTTTCAAGAAGCCCAATTGCTTTTTTAAAACTCTTAGGAACAATCACACCTGCTACTGCAGTTATTACACAATCAAATGAGGCAAAAAAACTGGATAGTGAAATACATTTAAATCTAATTCCTACAAACCGGAACTGAATTTGTTTCCTTGTAAAGGTAAAGCTGTACAACCATTATTGGTGAACGTGATACATGATGATTTTGAAGCTGATACATGTGCCCTGCTGATATTGACACCCTTTGAGTTTAATATGCTGTTATTTACAATAGCATTTTTATTTTAAGTAATAGTGAGTGAAAATGACTGGAAATATAAATATACAATTTTAAATATTGTATGTATTGAATGTTGTGTTGCTGATATTGCAGTGCAAAAGTGAAGATATCAAAAGTGCCTTTATTATTTTCTTACAAACATGATTTTCTAAAGCTCTCAATTTACAATATTCTCATGTGGCAAGACGTGATAACTGGATTTTTTAACGATAATTCGGGATTTCAGCTAAAAAGAGTGTACTTACTTTTTTTTCATCATCGAGCTGGTGCCTTCATTATTTATTTTTTCCAGTGGAATATGAGCTGCTGAGTTTGTCAAGTGACTAAACAAAAGTAGAGCTTAATCAACTCAGTGACTGTCTGAAAATAAGTTCTACTCAAGCTGGAAAAAGCTTTTATTTTATCCATGTTACAGATTTTAGTAATCACCTCTCAGCTTCTACACACTTGTCTCATCATTCAAGGAGATGCATTATAAACACAGATGCTAACTTGCAAGCTGACTGGCATCCTGCTGCAAGACACTCATACACACTCCAATCTCATACACACTTTTACACCTCATCTCCTTCTGCAGCTGTGCCATTCCAGTGAGTGAGTGTGATTGATTTCTGTGTATGCATCTCAGCTCTAAACACGAACATTTATTTTTCATTCAGTTTAGCCAAGTGTCTCCTGCTATCTGCTTACAAACCACCAGCATATGGAGCAGCTACAGCAGACCAGTCGTGCATGACACATACTCACACCAAAGCACAGGCAGAAGGATTGACGTGGGAGAGAGCCATGGGGAAAAAAACACAGAGGACAAAAGTGATTGTAAATTTTTACACTAAAACTGATCAACAGAATGAAACAAAAGCCGTGAAAAAAAGAGCAATGCAAACATGACACTGTTTTACACTGCAGCCGAGGCCACTGTCTTTTATGAGACATGGTAAAGCTGCACATCGGCAGCTAGAGAGGAACAATCTGGCCTCTTTATCTGGCTGTGAGGAAGAAGTTAACAGCACAAAGAAACAGGGTGAGAGCAAAACAAAAGAGAGGAAAACAGGCTCGGTGCCCAAAGCAGCAGCTGCTTTGAAACGAGAAGCACATTAGAGTAAAATACCCAGAGAAATAAAGATCTTAGGCTTGGATGTGAATCTCAAAAAAACAAGGCTTGATTTAATACTTTTTGATTGTTTGTTTTTCTTTTATACTTTTATCTTGTTTTAAAATTGCATCCCCAAAAAGCAGGTATTTGTTTTATGTAACTCACAGAAATGTAGCAAACACAAAATGAGAGCAAACTGAAATTAAAACAGTAAATATTATAATTAATAGATGTTTAACATTTGATTCATGAACAAGTAATTGTTTTATCAATTTAATTTTAATTTAATTTTGTATTTTTTTCTTTTCTGTGTAAAGTTATTTTCACAGTTCTTTTAATCCACTTTATTTCTTCAGTAGCTCTTTTTATTATCTCATATTTGCAGAATTTATCTTGTTTCTGCATACTGACAGAATGCAAGAAAATACATTAATTAAAAAGCTCTTCCCCTGTCTTATTCCTCAGATTTGATGCTTTTATTGACTCAGCATCAGCAGCATCCTCCCTTGCTGTGTACCCATTAAATCACACAGAGTCCGTGCTTCATCCTTGTCGCATAAACTGTGAAGTCTGTGACCGTGTGTGGCTTTGATTCATCTTTATTTCATATGGCTGCTTTCTGAACAATTTTTCATCCTTTGTGTTGCACTGAGCAGTTTACTATCACACAAATAACCTGGATTGAAGAGCTTTGTTTGAAACCAGGAAGCACAACAACTTAAAATTGACAAAATTTAGAACCATCATGGAGGCAGACACAGTCATGAAAACAACAGCAAATTAGAATGAAACATCCAATGAAACAAACTTCTAGAAGAATCCGTACTAAATCACTGTTGCAACAACATGAGAGGTCAATATACAACTTTCAGACTTTCAAAGTGACTCTGCATTTACACTATATAGCTAAAAATATCAGTACTTTCCTCCAGATCAGGGGTGGGCAACTCCAGGACAACTCCTGCACATTTTAGATGTTCCCCTGTTTCACCACAGATGAACAGGTCAACAGGCTTCTATAGGACTTGCTGAGAGGTTGCAGATTTGAATCAGGTGTGGTGAAACAGGGGAACATCTAAAATGTGCAGGATAGTGGCCCTTGAGGCCTGGAGTTGCCCACCCCTGATCTAGATCATAGATATCAGGCGTTACAATTGCTTCTATCACTACAGGTGCATCAAGTCAAGCATCCAGGCTGCAGATGCTTCAACAACATTAATGAATGTGTCACTCTCAGTAGTCCGGTGGTATGGTCCCATGATAGGATGCCACATATAAAAAATAATTATAATGACAATGGGTTTGATTTAAATATCATATTTCAAGGCAGCCAAATCACTTTGCTGTGAATCCATAATTCATTCACCAACACAGTCACACTCAGGTGAACTACATTGTAGCTACAGCTGTCCTGAGGTAATCTGACTGAGGCATGGCTGCAAAGCAGGTTAGGTAGTTTGCTCAAGGACACATTGGCATAATGACTACAGTGGAGCTGGGCTCAAACCTCTAATCCTCCTATTAAAGGATGACCTGCTCTGCTTCTCAAATGGATTAACAAATAAGTCAGTGAATTATATTATCTGAATAATAAATATTCCACAGTCAGCTGTTTGTAGACTTGTGACCAAATGGAAGTGATTGACAACAACAGCAGCTCAGCTATGAAGTGTTAGGTCAGATAAACAGAAACAGGATGAGGACCACAGTGAGCAGAACTCAGACACTTCATGCAGAATCAGGAGCAACTAACCTCCAAACTTGGTGTGGCCTTATGATTAGCTGAAGATCAATGTTTAAAAAGCTTCATGGAATGAATTTCCAAAGCAGCTGCATCCAAGTCTTTCATCACCAAGTGTAATGCAAAGAATCAAATCCAGTGTTATTAAGCTCACCAAATAATACCTCACTGTCTGTCTGCTGGATGAGTCTGGGTTCGGTGGTTCCCAGGAGAATGGTACATACCTGCATACATTGTTCCAAGTTTAAAGTTTGGTGAGGGCAGGAATACAGTGTAGGTTTGTTTTTCAGGTGTTAGGCTCCACCCCTTAGTCCCACTGAAAGGAGCCCTTGATGCTTCAGCATACCAAGACATTTTGGACAATTTCATGCTCCAACTTTGTGGAAACATTTTGGGAACGTCCCCTCACTGTTCCAGCATGGCTGTACTCCAGATCACTGAGCAGGTCCATAAAGAACTAGACTGGGCCACACAGAGTCTTGACCTCAACCCAACAGAACACCTTTAGGATGGAAACTGTGAGCCAGACCTTCTCATCCAACATCAGTGTCTGACCTCACAAATGTGTGCAAATGTGGTGGAATGATCATAACATCCCATGAACACTCCAAAACCTTGTTAAAATGTTTAGTTTTTTCTGTTTATGTTCTCAGAGCCATGTTAGCTGTGTTTTCTATCTCAGCTGTCTTTTGTTTTTTTTTGTTTTTTTTTTTTCATTGTCTGGCTTGGCCTGCAGGTTTGTTCTTACTGCTAATTGTATCTGTCTGGTCTCTCGCTGTGTGCAGGGTTTCTGGACTGGGTTCCTAAGAAGATGCAACGTGTTGGATGCATGGAGCTGTTGAACACAGTCCAGCAACGAGTCCAGCCTAAATTCCATGTATTTGGACACATTCATGAAGGTAAATGCATCTGCAATTAAAGGGTTGAAAACTGAACAGCAGTCAAACAGACGTTCATGTATTCCAGTATTTTTTAAGCACTATTGCATTCAAAAGTTTTTGCACATCTGAGCAATATTTCTTTAATTGTGATTAATTCATAGATAGTAAAAGTTGATCTACTGTCCTGGTCCTGATCGGACCAGTGGGGACAGAAGCGGAAGCCATATCGGGGGGTACAGTCAGGAACCTGGCCCTCAGTGGTGTGGGGGGGGGACTACTCTTCAGTGCCCAGCCAGTGTTATATAGCACAAGGGATTTGGGGGATGGCTTGGTGGTGGGGGAGGGTGCATGAGGGCTGCCTCCTTCACTTACTCCCGCCCTAGACTTGTACCTCAATTTTATTTACACTATAGACATGTAGGGACGGGGGAGCAGTTCTGGGGTTTGGGGGATTCTGCTGCCAGCCAGCAGTAGTATGTCCCCCACCTGAACTGCCTTCCCCCTTTTTAATGTCACATACATCACATACATCATTACTGAACATCACAGCACACAGGCGACTCATGCTGAATGGGTGAGAGGGGTGTTTGGGGGCCCCACCCCCATGGTCTCTGCTGCAGGTTCTACACCGGGCGTGGCCTCTGGGGCTCCTTGGCCTGTGTCTTCTTGGGGCACCCTCCTGCAGGGGGTGGGGCTACTTTGCTCTTCTGCAGACATCCTCTCTGCATTGGTCCTGTAGCTGCTTTCTGTGCCTGCCGGTGGCTGTTGGTTTGCTTGGCGCTGCAGCATTCCTGGGTGCTCGAACCTGGTGCACTCTGGTGGTTGGTTAAATCTGCACTCTACTTACCTTGACCGTGCAGTCATTCTACATGATAGATCTACATAAACACAGGCACATTTGCACTTGGGCACATGGAGGCATGGACACGCAAACAGGCATGTGCTTAGACACACTGATGCATGTATGGGAGCAGTAAAGGTGGACGCAGCACACTGTGTTGTTTTTTGTTAAATAAATTACAAACAATGGGAAATTTATCTACATTTGTTGTTCATTTAAGGTTGTATTTATCTTATTTCAGGACTTTGTGACAAATTACTAGATTTACAACTCAGTCTTGATATTTAAAAACCTTAGAATAAATATAGGACGATCTTATTTTATATCATACCTGTAGGTGACTTGCTACATATCTTTATCACCAGTTCTTCTCTGACAAGGGCAGAGAGGCGGAGTCCCACAACTGAGGATTGCTGTTTTTCTTTTTCAGATATCAGGTCACCATTGAGCCCCAGGAGCTGCAGTCCCTGATTAGAAAGAACCCTATTAAAAACTAGTTCAGATTTTTTAAAAGAAGAAATGAGCTGAGAGTAGCTCTGCTCATTAATGGGAGGGTTCCAGATGAGATTAATTTATTTCAAATATAAGAGACACACAGGGATCTGTTCTAAAAGATGGTTAAAAAAAACTACAATGAAAGAAATGGAATTTACAAAAATAAAAACTCTTTTAAACTCTAGCAATGTAGGTACTACTATCCTTATAATTTGCTTAAACTACAGACTTTCGAAACATTGTGTTATTCTGTTTATTACACTTCTTTATTTATTTGTTATTAATCATCAAGTACTGAAAAAGCTCAGCCTACCACCACATGATAATGCTAAGGTTGCTGTGAAACAGTTACAATCATTAACATACAACTATAAACACACCCAGCGTGAACCTTGTGCTCCTTAAATTTTCAAAGAATGTCTCCTATCCCATCAGGAGAAACAAAACCTTGAACTGGGTTTACACACACAGCAGACAAAGTAACCTTCATCCCGCATGGGACAATCAGATCTACCATTTGCCTTTTTCTGGTCATCGTTCAGTGATAAACACTTAAGCACAAACTCCTTTTATTGCTCATTTGTCATTCACATCATTGACAATATGTTGAGATTCTTTTGCTGACCATCTAAATACTGTATATTGAGTGTTTTTAAATACAATGACATTATTGTGTGTCGCCCTCAACATGTTATTCTCTGCATCAGATTCTGCTTCTCTCTTCTCAAAACTACATTTCTTGCTGGTTGTTTATGTATTTAGATCCTCCAAAACGCATCGCAACTTCAAAATTTCAGGCCTTGTTTGCTTTGTTACTACCTCCTTATACAGATCAGATGGTGGAGCCATCCAGTGTTAACCATCGACATAGATGTTGATGCTGCTTACTGAAAACTACACAGACATTGATCAATACACATCCTGAGTTTTAGGACATGTCAGCAGCTTCTCCCTCTCATGAGACAATTATATTTCTGAACTAGAAGCCTTGAATGATCTACTGAACATCAAAGATTCAGTTTTTACATTGGAGTGCAGAGCTGACTGTTGATGTATCATATGTTCAGCAAAATCGCACAGTCTGTCTTGTGCGCGTAACAGATGCGGTTGTTCATGACTGACATTGCCATGGTACCACTAATGCCATGTAAATCTAATAGCATATGTCTCATGAGCAAGTGGATTGTTTTGATGCATGACATGTGCACACATGTTCCACAGTCTGTCCTGTGAGGCCGTTGGATTCGGTTAATGGTGAATGACATTGCCATGTAATGCATTGGCTTTATTGTGAGTAAATATGGAGGAAAGGTGGTAAGTATGTCTTCCAGCAGTCCAAGCCTATAAGCATAACTAAAGGGAAGGATCTGGAGTACCTAAGCTAACTGTGAAAAGGAAGATGGTTGAGAAAATGGATGGATGGAAACAGTAAAATGCAGGAGAATAGGTGGAAAAAATCTTTTTTTTTTTTCAAATTTTTGTATTTTTTCACTTCTAAGGTTATGGCATGATGACAGATGGCACCACAACGTTCATCAACGCCTCAGCCTGCACTGTCAACTTCCTGCCCATGAACCCTCCCATTGTCTTTGATCTTCCTAACCCCAGGACCACATGACTACAAAAGACTGGACCCCAACCTCTTCCTGCCAGTGGAGACAAAGAAGCCTAGAGAAGCAGTTGTGACTAAACGGCTGGTCAAAGAAAATGATGTAAATATTCTACAGGTGTGTGTGTGTGTTTCTTGTGCGAGTCAAGCAGAGAGTGTGTTTGTGGAGACGAACTAATAGTGGAAGGACACTCCCTCAGGCTTTCAGTGTTTTTGTGCTACAATTTTTTTCATCTCAACAATAAGATCAGAACAAAAGTAACATTAGTTGTTGTTTTGTTTTGTCCATAAGCAGACAACTGAATGCATTTCTGTCTATACTGCATTGACAATCTGATGCTGCTCTCAGAAACTAAAAAAAACAACACTTTTCACTTTAATAAAATGAACTGTGAAACAATCCCTACAAAGCAGCTTTGGCTAAGACACAAGTTTGCCAAGAAGGTTTTCACACCACTCTCCCTACTTATCAATATGATTTTTTTAAGTCTCGCACATCATGTCTCTTGTTCCACTCTGCTTCCTCTCCTTCTACAGTCCAAGTATGTAAATCATCAAAGGGTCACACTGAGGCGTCAGATATGTTGACATCACCACCACCTCTTTAAGAGAATCTCTAAACTGTATGAATGGTGTTAAACAACATTCCTGGCTAATGTAATGAGTTGGGCATGTTGCTTTCCTCTTTCAGTCATTCATGCTGTTGATGGTTCAATTTCATAGTGATGGCTGGTAGGTATGAAAAAAGAATTAACATGAAACCTAAAAGGTGCTACAAGCTAATGCTGCATTCATTCTTGTAAACTAAAACTTGAGGCAGTGGATGTTGTTTAAAGATACTCTGAAATCCTGATTATGGGGTTGTTTTTGATGAAAGTAAAGCTGTAACAACACAAATTGTAATTAGTTTATGTAAATGTTCTCCATCAAAGAAAAGTGCTTGAAGTTTTTCTTGAACCATCTTCCTGCTGTTGTTAAGAAAGGTCAAATATTTGCAGTTGTTACATTATCTTTTGGTCAGTTTCTAATTAATGTAAATGTTGGTTGTGGTTTCATTCTTTTTGCTCAATCTATTCAATGCCATTTGAGGATGAACTCTATAATCCCCAAGTATTTTGTATTTTTAAAGAAATGAATATAAAAAATGTTAAGTGTCTTTATGAAGCAATCCTAATTCATGGATATGGCTGTTTCCATATGTATTGTAACAAGATAAAGTCACACTTTGACATCTCTTCATCTCATATTTTCTGTATAAATTGTCCTCATGGCTGCACTCGTTCATTCCTTCACCTTCATCACACCAGACTGACTGATGTTTCTTTATGGAAAAAGGAAGAAACTGTTGAAAGTGTGTTTACATTTAGAAAGATACTTTGAAAACTGAGTATTAGGTAGTGATAAACTTCTGTACCACATAGGTAAGTGCACTACAGAGATTTAAGATAATTCTGAGAACATGTTATGGGCAAATTTAAGCATTTTAATCTCAAATTATGACACAAATTAAATAAACTTTCATCTTAGTGATCAGCTGGAACACTGTATGTATATCATTTAAAAGATGTAAATCATAATGATGCACATTGTTGTTGAATCTTAATTATCAAAGTAAATAATTCCATCAGGAGTTTTTCTTAAAGGTCAGTTTGTGTTTTCGTGCCTGTTTCTACAGACAGCTGCAGTTTCCATTCAAACTATACAAGAGCAGCTTATAATGAAGAGCCATAACATTATAACCACTGACAGCTTTAAAACATAGATTATCTTGTTACAGTGATATCTGGCTATTAGTGGAGGATATGAGACAACAGGTGCATGTTAGAAATTTTAAACAAACCCAGTATTTTTAACAGGTCATGGAGTTTTTATGACAGTTTCGTGTTTGCAGAGATCAGGAACTACCAAAAGTGGAAAAAGAAAGAAATTGCATGAAAGAGTCATTGAGGGCAAATGGAGAGTCATGTCACTTGCTTTGACAGGTGTCACCAAGAAAACCCTTTTATGGAAACTGCGGTTCTTTGCTGGCAGATAATATTTTCTGCCAAAATGCAAAATGCTTTAGAAAATGTTTGGAAACACAACAGTAAGTCCAAAATCTCCACTAAATACTGACATTTTCCAGATATAATGTGAGCCCATAATGGACGCCCAGGAAAACAACTCCCAGGACTTAAACCATTTCCCAGAATTTGAGCTAAACAACATGTCAGACCTCGCATTTATGAGTCGGCTGGTTAGGTCTGATCTGTTAGCAAACCATGTACCTACTTGATATTAATTTGGGGGGAAGTTTGAGCTGATACTGTATGTGTGAATTGGGTAAGTGGTAATTGAATATATTGATACAATCAGTGCTTAGGTAAAATAAGCACAGAGTCAACAATGTAAATGTTTCATTCTTGCTCTTTTTTTCTATTTTTTACTGGCGTAATCATTTGATTTTCTGAAATTTAGTGTTTTGTATTTTTTAATGTTTAAATGAAAAAGATCCTCTATAAAGGGTCATTCTCAGACAAGGCCTGTGACTATGTTATTAAAGACATAGAACTATATATCTGGGTTAGTTTAAATTTACAGTCCGTACAAGAACACAATGGAAAACTTCTGTCTCACCATTAAAGGTTAGAAAAACTACTTATTCAAAACATCTAAGTGAAGTAATTCCCTAACGTTTTATCTAAACTAACCATTTGGATCAGCTTGAGTTCAAGACCACAGTCTCATGTTGTCTCACTTTGATGCTCTTCATCTTCAGTAGCTGTGGTGTGTGCTTCCTTTTTTAATCTAGAAAAGATAAAGTGCTGCAGCATTTATTGATTTGTTTCAAAAGGCATGTCTAAAAGACATGAAGATTTCTGCTTTTCAGACAATCTGCATGGAAGGAGTTTCATTCAAAATTGATTTTTTTTACTCTTGAAGAAAATTAGAGCCTTCACAGTTAGAATGAATGACAGCAAACAACAGTGGTACTGTTTAAAAAAGAAAGCAACCTGTGTCCTTGGTGACATTTTTACTTGCAGAAATTTTAAAAATATTTTTACGTACTGAATGTTGCTGAACATTGTTTATGGATGTATAGCATTTTAAAATAAAAGCATTCATATGTTGTTATATTTTTTTTCATCTTTGTTGGGGAGTTTTTCATGTTTTAACTGTACAGTACAAAACTAACGCCTGATGTGCCCCTGGAGACACCTCTGTAATGTAAAGTAGCTCTCTTTAAAATTGATAAGACTCTGAGAGATTATTCAGCAATCAAATAAAAGCTTATGTGTGACAAATGATTGTTTTCATCTGTTCTTTTTTTTTTTTTTTACGGTGCGCTGGTTTTCCTCAGTTTGAGAGAAATTGAGTTTTTCTTTTTCTCTGTCTCTTTTTTTCCAATAAGTCTTTCACACTTATGTACATTTTAATGAAAACCCTTGTTAAATAAATACACAATATAATTTAAAAAAAAGCTTGAAGCTGAGTCTTAAAAGTGCACAGTGTGCCCATCTCATGAATTAAAACTGGAAGCTGGTTCCACAGGAGAGGAGCCTGATAACTGAAAGATCTGCCTCCCATTCAACTTTTAGAAACTCTAGGAACCCGAAACAGACCTGCAGTCTGACTGTCTAGTGGTCTGTTTGGTTGCGAGTTGAACGCGTCTCAGGAGCGACATGTCGCTGCACATACGCGGTGGTTCTATTTTTTACGCGCTACGCGTTTGAAACACCTGCGGAACGGTGCGGCCCTGAAGTTATTACCTAGCAGTCTTCTTAGTTTTTCCATCATGGACGACTAACGGCTGATTACTGAAGTGGAGAAGTACCAAATCCTGTTTGATCCGAGTCACATGAACAGTCTCAAGAAGGATAAAGCATGGAGAAGATGGTGAGTTTATGCTACTTATTAATGTTATTTCAGAGGGAGCAGCCCTCTGCATCTTTAAATGTCCTTCATATTTACATGTCTACTCTAAAGTACCTCGGATCACCACTAACATTATTCAGTTGGACTTTAAGTGAATTTGGATATTACCTGTCTTAACATAAACGTATTGGCGATTATAAAACGCAAACCTTTTGGAGCGCTGTTGTAGTTTTTTCCTGCTTGTTGTTGTGGATACTGACAAGGTCACGCGTGATTTTGCTAATCTCGCATAACTTCGTGCTCTTTCTGTGACAGCTGCTTCCCTGCTGCTACACGTCTGACACGCACCCGATGGAAAGGGCCAAGCGGCAGAATGCTGCGAGCGAGACGTGCTGCTTAAGTAACATGCTGCTGACGCATCCGGTGGAAAGGAGGGGTAACTCTCATCAGAACGCTAACGTCAGCATTTTGGATCAGCTGGAGGTCTTTAACAGCCCTATTAGAACATCCTGATAATAACAAATTTACAAGTCTAGAAGTAATAAATACGTGGAATAATGTTTCTGCATTACTTTGGGTCAGATGCTCCTAATTTTATCAACATTAAGCAGGTGGAAGGTAGGTAAATTGTCATGGTAACATGTTTTATGTAAATATGTCCTGGTCAAAGATACACCCTGGTGTTTAACATTGTTGTTGGAGGACAAATTAATGCACCTAAACTGACTGACAGATCAGATCAGGTCAAAGTGAAAACATCTACACGTTTGAATCGCATTACAGCAATTAGTATCAGGCATATGAATTAACACAAATGGAAAAAATACAAATAGATGTGATGCTTCACATTATCAGCAACATTTCACATTTTGGTAAAAGTGTTTTAATTCTGTGATTAGATAAAGAGGTTTTGTCTTGAAACTTTAAACAGACACTATAGAATCTGATACCATGCAGGGGGTCTCTGCAGTTTTACACAGATGGTGAGATTGTTGGCGACAATGCAGGTCTTTGTGATTACAATGTTTATTTGGAAGGTTGCAGCTCATGGGTTGCCAGATTAGGCCCTCACCCACACGTTCAACTGAAGCTTGGAGTTTGGTTTAGCCACTCAGCAGGCTTTCTTTCAGAGTGTGCCCACCCGTGTGTCATTGTTCAAGGCTTCATATACACCTCCTTGTGCCAGAATAGAACTCTAACACACAAAACCTATCCAATTTGCCCATCGTGGAAGGTGACAGTCAAGAGCCTGAGGGTGGGAGGTCCCTGCTGTGTTTACACAATCTGGCAACCCACTGTCATCATCACCCCCTCACATTTCAGCACCAGCTACCCCCTCATTTTACAGTAACCCACTTTAAACATGCAGTCAATAAAGCTTCCATATATCAGGTAATCTGAGGAATTGGTTGCTGCTCATTTTGTCTTGTCATTGTTATTGTTCTAAGCTAAACTAGTTAGCAATTCTTAATTCTTTATGTGAGTATCATACTTAAAGACCGTGTAAAGGGAATTCTGCTATTTTCTTCTAACCACATTATAAACATAATAAATGTACTGTTCTAAACATGTGAAAAACCTCCCAACAATTAAAAACTGAATTGTGGAGCTAGCCTTCAAATTGCGTTTCAAGAGTTTTCTGTTTCAGGATTTTATGGGCGGGTCTAAAAGGGCAGCTGCGTGTCGTCACGTGGCTGCCCTTCAGGATAACCCCGCCCCCTACTGCTCTCGTCATATAAAACCGTACAGTGCGGTAGCTTCAGTGGTTTTCCCGCTCCTTCATCCGAGGGATGACCGTCTGAAAAAGCTTTGGGTCGATTTTGTGCAGAGGAGCCACACAGTAGACAGTAACTAAACCAGCATGATAGGTAGGAGCTACTTCTGCCACCTGCTGCCTTCATATGCTAAACAAAGCTCAGAATGGCGTAGCAGCACATTCCGCTCCTTCACTGATCAACAAGTCTGAAGCATTGCGGTTGTGTGGAAATATTTCAACTCCTCAAAAAGCAGCAATGCGCAGTTTTACATGTGGGTAGAACCTCAAACTTAACAAATCAGCCGGAACTCAGAAACGGAGGAAATGCAGTGATGTGGGGAAGAGAAGGAGGTGCTGCTAGAGGATGAGACAGACAGGTTTCAGCGCCTGCAGCGGACACGCCCCCAGCGTCTCAGAGCAGAGAAAACTGATCCTTTTTTCATTATTTTGTAACCAAATTTCATATGCTTCGCAGTGTTTTTAATCATTCAAATTTGGCTGGATGACTAATAACTAATATTCCTGTGCAGTGACAAACTCAAAACACACATTTGTTGTTACTTTACACGGGCTTTAACCAAATAAACCCTATTTTGATTAATAATCAAGGGATTCAATATTGAAAGGCCAAAGATTCCCTCAGCATACGGATCAACTGTAATAGAAGTGATAACATTTGCTTCCTCCAAACCATTAGACGTTTAAAGAGGCTATTCCATTAAAATGTTTTTTCTGAGGTTTCTGTTGAATATTTTAGCTCCACAGGTGTTCTTACCTTCATAGTGGGTGTGAAAACAGGTCAACAACTTCTCTTTCAATTTTAATCTCTCAAACTACGCAGGTGGCAATAAAACTCGAGTTCTCCCGAGTCCGAACAGCCTGTATCTGTTTCATCACAACTCATTTGTTCGTATTTGGCAGCTCCCGCAGAGAACTCAGGTGTTATTGCCACCTGCGTAGTTTGAGCTGTGGAGCTAAAATATTCAACAGAAACCTCAGAAAAAACGTTTTTAATGGAATAGCCTCTTTAAACGTCTAATGGTTTGGAGGAAGCAAATGTTATACAGTCTGGGGGTGGGGTCCTGGATGCTCTGGTACTCCTCTCTAGATGACAGGAGGGTAAACAGTTTGTGTTGGGTAGGAAGGGTCTCACGATGTTGATAACTTAACTGATGCATCATGTGTGCTGGAGTTCTGAGATTAATTAACAGTTCTTAGTGTGTGTAGTAGGGATTTAGAATCTGATAAGGGCCAGTTCCACTCCAGACAGCGATGAAGTCAGTTTTTCTGCTGCCTTCATGGGTTATGCATTCGGGTTGTGCACCACAGGGATAAAAAGGCTGCATTTGAAAATGGAATTTCTTGGGAAAAAAAGTCTAATTTTTATAGCTCTAAAGACTGTCAGGACTGCCAGGATCTGGATTGTCTAGGGGCCCTTTTCCTTCCTCCTCCTTTTGTCCCTCCTGTCCTTTTTCTGTGGTGGATTGGTGAACAGACAGTGCTTCAAGCTAGCTGTATGTGGTGATTTCGTCTCCCTTGGCTCAGCCGTTGCACCTTGTTCTGATTACATCATTATCAGACTGCAGTTAAAAGGCCCAGCTTAAACACACATGCTTTGCCATATTGGTATGACTACCGTGTTCCTCCTAAAGTTACTAATGTGACTGTGAATATCCTCCACACTTACCTTTTTCTTGGTATCCTTGAGACAAATGTCCTTCTCTAGTATTTATTTAACTACTGGTAACTTCTTCTCTGTAGGTCACTTTCATCAAAATCAAAATCAAATCAAAAATACTTTATTAATCCCCGAAGGGAAATTAAGTGTTTTTGTAGCTCAGTTCTTCTTCAGGGAGCCATTGCACAGGGTTATAGCTGTGGACAGGAAGGATGTCCATTCATGTCATGTGCATTCTTCATCACTCCTGCCTCTCTCTTCTTCTCCCTCTCTTGGCTCCTGGGCTAATGTTAAAGAACCAAGTGATAAGGGTAAGAAAAATCAAGTAAAATACATTTAAAAACAATCTTTAAAGAGTGAAATCAGTTAAGGTTGTCCATAATAATAATCTCCTCCCTTGCAGTTTGTTCTAAAACGTCGGGCCAATAACTGTTTTGTTTTTTATGTTAGTTGACGCTGAAAAGAAAATGTATAAAGAAGTAAAAAAAATAATAAATCCAACCTCACTGTTTACTTCAGTTCACTACAGATTGTGAATGCACACAAGTAGATTAATGAAACCACCGGGATTGAGTGTGTGCATTTTTTTATGTAACAGTTTCTGCTGAATAACCTTTTTTTTAATAGGTAAAAGAAGGATAGAGTGTGCAAAGTATTTGCTTGATCTTTTATCACAGTCCAGTCACCAGAAGAAAAGACGAGCACCGACACACGTCATCCTCACCAAAACATCCATTCATCACCTCGATGCTGTTTCTATGCAGATGTACCATCAGAATTTAAAAAGCTTTCATTTGCTCAGAGTTTTAAGTGTTGCACTGTAATTTTGAAGCACCAATAGGACTGGAAAATAAAAAGCACAATTAAAAACCACACCAAACTAAGAGAATACCAAAGATTACACTTCAGTTTCATACGTTTTCATAAAGTCATGCAGCTGAAGTGTTTGTTGATACATTTTCAGATACACACATAAATCAGTCTAAAGGTTTTATCTTTTGACAATCATCAGAAAACAGAATAACATCAACTAATGAAATGACCATTGATCTGTTTTCCTTTACATCGTCCTAGTTATGAATATGATATGTGTTATAATACCAAGTTAACTGTTTAAGTAAATGAAGGTTATTTGTATGAATAAAAACATTTTCAAGTCTTTGAAAAAACCAAGCTGTAAAGTATGAACTGGGAACATCGCTTGAACTCAATTTTTAAAAATCGAAATTTAAACCACAAATTAGTGTATAAATTAGTGTATTAGTGTAGGTTGAGAAGTTCTCAGTAGATGCATAGTAATAATAAAGATGCCTTTCTTGCTGTGGATCTTTCTCAGCACACCCTGTCAGGATCTCCTCTTGTCCCACATTGTCCCTACGCTGTCCCTGTTCCTGCCCACAGTTCTTGCCCACAGTTCCACTGGAAGCAAACAAAAGAAGAGGAAGAAGGGTCTTCCTCACTATAACAAGCTAAAGTAGGTTGTCTGCAATCCAAACCTCTCACTGCTAATCAGCGTATATGTGCAGGATTTTCTTTAAATCTTACAAATGTGCAGGATATTTAGTTTCCAAATAAAAAGAAAAATGTATATGGACTCTAAGACATCCGGATGTTTTAAGCCAAACGGCATTGATTCAGACATACTGAAGGTTTCATTTATCTGTTCTCACATATTTGTTACAAAATGACAACTTAAATATATTTGGCTGGAAATTTATTAAAAAATCAAAGCCCTTAGCTGATCATATTTGATGCTAAATTATATTTGTTATGGATTTTGTCTTCTGTTACCTTTTGTTCTTATTTACAAAATTGTTTATTCATTTTATTTCATTGTTACTGAGAAGTTTTATTTTGTGGGTTTTTTCATTTTGACATTGTGCTCTGTTGTGTTGGGAGAGCGTTAGAGGAGGATCTCTGTCCTTTTCTCCTTCTCTCACTGATAACCTAATGTCGATGTGTCACACCGGCATCTAATCTACTCATCAGATGTTGCAAGTATATCTAATGAGCATTTTCCGCAGCTTGTTGCCAGACCTTAGAGTCCCCTTGATGCCAGTTTGTTGTTAAAAGTTTATTCCTTGTTTTAAATATCATTCATTGGGAACTCACTTTGTAATCTCAGTGTTTTTCTGATGTTGTAGATATACACAGCATTTTAGTTTTACTGAAAACTCCATAGCAACATCTCGGACCCTGCAATCCCATTCCATGGTGTCGCAACCCAGCTCATAAGGTAATCACTCAAAGTGGAGGAAGAACTAATCCTGGTTCTGGTTCTTCTGGATGTTTCTTCCTGTCTCCAGTTTTTACTGCTCATGATGAAGGAATGTAATCAAATGAAGATTCAACACAATCTGCTGGTTCCTTTGAAAGAAACCTTTTACTGATTAGCATTTAATAACTTACTAAGTCTGATTGTTTTTTTTACAATAAATTCAAATATTTTTATAAACTATTGGATCTGGTGTCTTGTTATGAACTGAAGTTGATGTTTCTGCTAAAGTGACTTGAAATGTGTCTCTTTCCTGTCAGCTCAGATCCCAGTCAGCTAAGGCCGCCTATCCTGAGCCGGGTTCTGCTAGAGGTTTCTTCCTGTTAAAAGGGAGTCGTTCCTTTCCACTGTCGCCAATCGTACTTGCTCAGGATGGTGGATTGTGCTGAAATAACAATTCAGCCCAATCGGCTGGTTCCTTAGATAGAATTTTTTTTTATTATTAATTGGTTGATTTTTTGTGAAGTGCCTTGAAATGACTTTGTCATGAACTGGCGCTTTAAAAATAAATAAACTTGAAACTTGAAATGACTTTTGTTATGAACTGGTACTTTATAAATAAAAACTGAATTGAATCATCCAAATACAGACACCCCATTGCTCTATATCATGCTTCTATTGCTCAATTTGCTTAACAGGTAAAAATGACTCTGATACTAAATCTGCAGGCGTTTCTCATCTGTAAATCAAAGACAAAGAGGATCTCTTTTGTTCTTTTTATAGTCCAAGATTATTTCTTCGATGTCTAATGTCTTAAGCAAGTAATTTCACTGAAAGCAGGGGGCTCTTGTTTAATTTGATTGGCCAGGGTAGGAGGTTTAATACAAGGTAGGATTGACTGATGGAGGATGGGAGCCTTGTGGGGATCAGGAAAGAATTTCAAAAATCTTTTGTAGGCACTGAAGCTCCTGCTATGTAGAATTGATGGAATTCCTAATACCCCTGAATGAGATCTAGTGTTCAGCGCTTCGTTTTAAAATCAAAATTTCCTGTTTTGCTTAGTGTTCATCCATTCCTGAAGCCATGCTGTTCTGTGTATTTACTGAAACTCACACACTTTTCCCCCAAATTCATTGTAAATATGAATAAAACAGTAAAAGTATGCACCACCATCAGATGGTCTAAACCAGGTGTTACTAAAGTTTTCTGTGTCATTAAAAAAAAGCCATGGCTAAAAGAACATTATAATGGTTTTTTTTAATCAAATTTCTTAGCACTTCTGTTTTGTCCTTACTGAGATCTGGAAAGAATATAGGCCATTCATAAATTATTTAATTTACAACTTTTAAAAAGGGCATTAATTAGTTGTGGGACATCAGGAGAACCAGCAATATAAAACTGTTATCAGCATATTCAAACTGATGTGGTCTCTTGTTGACATTTCCCAGAGGTAGCATATAAAGATTAAAAGTATTGGACCTGAAATTGGCATTTCTGAAATCCCATATTTAAGCTTATAGTGTTTAACTAAAGAATGTTTCCCAAAAAAGTGTCTGAGATACCATTTTAACCACTAAGGACAATTCCTGCCAATCTGTTAAGAAGAAATAACATGATGCTAGTGTGTTGGTTTTTCTTATCTAGACCAATTTTCCCCCTCAAATTGTTGTTTTACATCACATGTGTCAAACTCCAAGCCTCGGGGGCCACCATCCTACATGTTTTAGATGTGTCCCTGCTTCAACACACCTGATTCAAATGAACAAGTCATTAACAGGTTTTTGCATGACTTGTTGAAATGCAAAGGAATTGAATCAGGTTTATTTATTTCAAGTTTCAAGTTTATTTATTTATAAAGCGCCAGTTCATGACAAAGTATTTCAGGGCACTTCACAGAAAAATTAACCAATTAATAATAAAACATTTTGTATCTAAGCAACCAGCCGATTGGGCTGAATTGTTATTTCAGCACAATCCCCCATCCTGAGCAAGCACAATTGGGGACAGTGGAAAGAAACGACTCCCTTTTAACAGGAAGAAACCTCTAGCAGAACCCGGCTCAGGATGGGCGGCCTTCTGCCTTAGCCGACTGGGGTCTGAGCTGACAGGAAAGAGACACAGACAAACACAGATGTATTTTGGCCAGTCGTCATGTCTATAGAAAGATAAACAGAGAAACAGTTAATGGCAGCAGTAACAATCAAAGCAATAACAATTTGATGGCTCTAGTGGGAATATTTCATAGTTTGTTTATGTGAGATACACCCTCCTCAGAGGCAGCCAGAGTAAAGAAAGACAGCAGAGTGAAAAAATGTGGTCAGTATGTCCTCCGGCAGTCTAAACCTATAGCAGCATAACTAAAGGGAAAGTTCAGGAGAACCCAAGCTAACCCTGACTATAGGATTGTGTAAAAAGGAAAGTTTTAAGTCTATTCTTAAAACTACACAAGGTGTCTGCCTCACGGATAAAAAGTGGAAGCTGGTTCCACAGGAGAGGAGCCTGATAACTAAAAGCTCTTCCTCCCATTCTACTTTTAGAAATTCTAGGAACTACAAGCAGACCTGCAGTCTGAGAGCGAAGTGCTCTGTTAGGAGCATATGGAACAATAAGATCTTTAATATAAGCTGGAGCTTGGTCGTTCAAGGCCTTATTCTTATACCTTAAACTTTATTCTAGACCTTACAGGGAGCCAATGAAGTGATGCTAAAACAGGAGAAATATGGTCTCTCCTTCTAACTCTCATCAGAACTCTGGCAGCAGTATTTTGGATCAGCTGGAGGCCTTTAACAGAACTATTAGAACATCCTGATAATAAAGAATTACAGTAATCAAGTCTAGAAGTAATAAATGTGTGAACTAAAGTTTCTGCATCTCTTTGATTCAAAATGCTCCTAATTTTAGCAACATTACGCAGGTGGAAGTAGGCCGTCCTGGTAACATGCTTTATATGAGAACTAAAGGACATGTCCTGGTCAAAGATAACACCCAGGTTCTTTACCTTCTTGTTGGAGGCCAAATTAATGCCATCCAACGTTGATGACTGACTACACAACTTGTTCCTAAGATTCTCAGGCCCAAAAGTCACAACCTCTGTCTTGTCTGAATTTAAAAGCAAAAAATTAAGCGTCATCCAACGTTTTACATCATTAAGACAAGCTTGTAATCTCTGCAGCTGGTTGGTCTCATCAGGCTTCATTGATAGATATAACTGAGTATCATCAGCATAAAAATGGAATTTTATACCATGTTGTCTAATAATTTTACCAAGCGGTAACATATATATAGTAAAGAGGATTGGTCCAAGCACTGAGCCCTGAGGAACTCCATGGCTGACTCTGGTATATGAAGAAGATTCATTATTTACATGAACAAACTGGAATCTTTCAGTTAAATATGATTCAAACCAGTTTAATGCAGTTCCCTGAATCCCAATATCATATTCAAGCCTCTTCAATAGGATCTTATGATCTATAGTATCAAACGCAGCACTGAGATCTAACAGGACAAGTACAGACACAAGTCCACTGTCTGAGGCCATGAGAATATCATTAGAAACTTTCACCAGTGCTGTTTCAGTGTTATGATGAGCTCTAAATCCTAACTGGAACTCTTCAAAAAGATTATTACTGTGTAGATGATCACATAACTGGTTTGCAACTATCTTTTCTAGAATTTTTTAGATGAAGGGTAAATTGGATATAGGTCGATAATTACCTGGAGATCCTGGATCAAGATCAGGTTTCTTAAGTAAAGGTTTAATAACAGCAACCTTAAAGGCCTTAGGCACATATCCATTCATTAAAGACAAATTGATCATGTCCAATATCCATGTGTTAATCAATGGGAAGACATCTTTAAAAAGTCTGGTTGGAACAGGATCCAACATACATGTAGATGGTTTAGAAGAAGCTATAATTTGTGTTAACTCATTAAGATCAGCTGGACAGAAACTGTCTAAACATGATTCAGATTCTAAAGCTGCTTCACTGGACAACGAACCAGAGACAACAGTGGGAAGGACATTATAGATTTTTTCTCTAATTGACTCTATTTTATTAGTAAAGAATTCCATGAAGGCATCACTACTGAGGGTTACAGGGATACACGGTTCAACAGAAGTTGGGTTTTTTATTAATCTGGCTACAGTACTAAACAGAAACCTGGGATTGTTCTTGTTCTCCTCTATGAGGGACGAGTAATACTCAGTTCTAACCCTACGAAGTGTTCTTTTGTATATGAGCAGACTATCTCTCCAAGATAAATAAACTTCTTCTATCTTAGTGGAACGCCATTTCCTTTCTAACTTTCTTGAAGTTCTTTTTAGCATACACAGCTCTAAATTAAACCAAGGAGCACGCCTCCTCTGGCTGATTACCTTCATTTTCAGAGGAGCAACTTGATCCAATGACGTGCGCATTGAAGCTGTAAAATTATCAGTAAGATCATCAATTCGCCAGTCTGCAAAATCTCTGCAGCTGCTCTCTGTTATATTATTCTTCTGGAATGAAGATTAAAGCTAACGGAATAGATTCTTTGAATTTAGTTACAGCATTTTCTGATAAACATCTACGGTAGGTAAAGTTTCTATCTGGAGCGGTGAGGTCCATCATTGTAAATTCAAAGGTTATTAAAAAATGATCAGACAAGACAGGGTTGTGAGGAAACACTATCAGCTGTTCAATCTCTACGCCATAAGTCAGAACAAGATCAAGAGTATGATGACAATAATGAGTTGGTCTGTTTACATTCTGAGAGAAACCAACTGAATCCAAAAGATCATTAAAAGCTATATTCAAACTATCACTTTCAACATCAACATGAATATTGAAATCTCCCACTATAATGACTTTATCAGATTTCAATAATAGTTCTGATAAAAAGACTGAAAATTCAGACAAGAACTCAGAATAGTTTGGTTGGTGTGTTGAAACATGCAGGATAGTGGCCCTCGAGGCCTGGAGTTTGACACCCCTGTTTTACATGAACCGTCTGAATCAAAAGTAATGGGGCTGCACGTTGGCGGAGAAGGTCCTGGGAATTTAAACGGGACTGGGACCTTCTGCTTGGAGTTTGCACATTCTCTCCGTGCATTTATGGGTTTGCTAAGGCTTCCTCCCATAGCCAAAAAATATGCAGGTTCGCAGGTTGTCCGTCTATGTGGCCATCCAGTGTCAGGTGTAGCCCTGCCTCTCACCCAATGACTGGTGGAGATAGATACCATCCCCCGTGACCCTGAACAGGAGTAAGCAGGTACAATTAATGACTGACTGACTTTACAACAAGAAGTTTTCTGCTTTGACTCTATACTGCAGCCTTTTTGTGTTGAAAGTGTGCAGATTATTTTCACATACACGCAACTTGACTTAAATTGAATAAACATTTACGCAACAGATTTAAAATTTGACTGTATTGGGTTGACATAAAATTTGACTGGATGGACTAACTGACTTGTGGGTTGAATGACAGTGCAGTGGTATTGCATTCTAGGGTTTTCCTTGGGTACTTCATTGTTCAGTAAAATTTGTGTTATGGAGGGCCCCGGTTTAAATCCCCGCTCCACCTGGAAAAGATCGCCTGCCATTGTGTCCTTGGGCAAGACACTTCACCAACTTTGCCTGTTTGGTGGTGGTCGGAGGGTCCGGTGCTGCCGGTGCCCGGCTTCTGTCAGTGTGTGTCCCAGGACAGTTGTGGCTACAACATGTGTGTAGTTTATCACCACCAAACGTGTATGTATGTGTGTGTGTGTGGGTGTGTGTGTGTGTGTGTGTGAGAATGACAGACTGTAGTGTCATTTGCCTTAAGAAATGCACTTGCACATGTCACGGACTCAGTGATCTTTGTGACTCACATTGCAGGACTCAGACAGCGATCTCAGGTGCAAAAAGTGACAAGGTTTATTTACAGAGATATTTACAAAGTGGAAAATGGGCTTGGTGATTTTGTGCTCCAGGGAGGGTTCCAGAACTGCAGGGGAGAGGAGAATTAGTTTTTTTGCCACAGGTAGAGAGCAGGAGATATTGCAGGGAGAATGAGAGGTTTGACCCAAGGGAGACTTGTGCTGGTAGTGCTTGGAAGGGGGGCAGGTCCAGTGCGGTGCAGGGAGATGGTGAGTCCAGGTTGGGTGAGGGCGCCGGAGGGAGGCAGGCAGGGCTCAGGGAGATCAGACACTGGAACACAAAGAGGTGCTCGGAACACACAAGGAGCAGGGTGCAGATGTCCTGAGAAGAACAGGGGTTAATCACACTCAAGGAGATATCAAAAACGTTTCTCAAAAATATCACTAGGAACAAATCAGATAAATAGGAGTTGGCACACGGGAACTACCATGTAGGTTAACAACCAGGTGAAGAATGAGTGTCTTCCTCAGGCTTATATACAACCCTGATCCTCATCAGTGCTGATCGCCGCCAGGTGTAGATAATCATCTGCCTCACTCTCCAGCGCAGCTCCTCGCTGGAAGAGATGACTCACCCGACACAGAAAAAACACAGCACAAACACTGAACCAGACAGCGCACATGTGAGTTCTGTAAAAAAATGCTTGAGCATGGTGAAGAAGTTTCAGCCAATCATCGCAGAAAAGCAGAGAAAACAAACTCTGCCTAACCAACAGCGTAACACCCACGCCCCCGCCTCCCCGCTTTGTCCTGTGTCCTGCTGCCCGCTCTTTCTAAGTAAAAGTATCTCTCTATCCTCTGGTTCCCTACTTGCTGCTGTTCTGGCGTTTAAAAAGGTATATTCTCTCGATGTGTGTGAGGATGTACGTGTCTGTGTGTGTCAGAGGACCAGCCAGCCTTTGGTGAATGTGAACCTTTACGTGTAAACTTATGGACTCAACACACTGGAGGTAACAAACGCCCTCCATAACCCATCACTATTTGATAACCTTACGCGGGAGGCAACGAGCGGTCCGTCAATGAAACCTCTGCTTATTGGTCCTCGACTGGGCTGCCATTGGTAGCCCACCTGTGAACGATACATGCACGAGCGCACGCGCAAAATTTGCGTGCCACTTTATCAGTGATCAGTAAATATTAAGTCCAATATATAGCCTACAGAAAAAAGAGAAAGAGGCAACGGTAGATGTGTGTGTGCCTGTGTGTATTTTTGCATATATACTATATGTGTGTGTATATGTATATATATATGTGTGTGTGTGTGTGTGTGTGTGTGTGTGTGTGTGTGTGTGTGTGTGTATGTATCGCAAAATTATGCAAGAAAAAGCCACGCAACCCAAGTGGTACTCAAATTTTTTTGACAAGGTTGGCAGGTCTGGTTTTGTGCTCACAAACAAGCAAGGGCTACGGATTTCCTGTGTGACTGCTGGGACTGTCATCCATGTTCTCACCACAGCCAGAAATCACTCATGTGTCGCAACCCTGCCCGCTCTCCATCCTTATCTCCAACTGCACCTGGGACCTGCCTCCTCTCCGCTCACTCCTTGCCAGCTCATTCAGACTATGCAGCTCCCTCCTCATAATAGACTTGAGGTGTTTCTCAGTGTCAAGGAACCTTGCCTTGATGCCTTGGTCCCACCCCGGTTGTCTAGGAGATACGTCATCGGGACCCGCCAAGGTGCGTTCCAGTGTTCACTCTCATTCTCATGCAGCACTGATTGTTTTTGTTCCACGAGAATTTAAACTTTTATTTCCTGATGCTCATCAGGAATAATGAATGTCTGTTTGAGTTCACGTGCGTTACCTCTCCATGTGAAGATCCTTCTTGTTTCCAACTAAGATAATTGGTTTCTAAACAGTTCCCTCCATCTAGCATCTTCTCGTGGATCACACGGACCACCTCAAAAATGTATCTCTCCCAAACTGAACCACTTCTCCACCTCGGACCTGGAGCCCTCTGTCCAATGTACCACAGGGTTAAAATTCTTCCCTGCAAATATAGGTACATCCGGTGTCTAGTTTTCAACTTCCCACAATGGTAAACTGGTCCACTTTGTGGTGTCATACTATTGACGAATCATTGGCAAGAAGAAGAAAAAAAAGGTACTAAATTCAACATTGGCTCGCATAATGCTGCACGAAGAATTAATCCGCAAGGATGTTGTGAGTTGGGCGATGGTGTGATTTGGCATAAAGCTTCGCCTCCTGTGGAGAAGCGAGCCGCTTCCATAATTCCTGTCATGAATTACAAGGTGTGGTGGATCTCAAAAGCAGAGGAACAGAGAGTAGCCGGCTCAAATAAAATGGCGTTTATTGAAAACACAGAAACAGGAGAGGGGGAACCAAATGAAATACAAATATGCAGCTTGCTGTGGGAGACATAAAGGGGGAAATCCAAAGTTCCAAAAGTGTTCAAAGTAACAAAGCAAAGGTTCAAAGTATCAACAGAAGCAAAAGCACTCTACTCACAGTGAAGAGGCAGGCAGGAGTCCAAAAACCAAGGTTGGGAAAAAACTCAAAATCCAGGGAGCAAAACTGTGGCTATGGCTATGGCTATTTGACCTTAAAGTGCAACTAACCCCCAAATCAACTTTTTTTTGCTGATAAACTGTCTAAACGGGT
Organism: Pachypanchax playfairii; assembly: GCA_006937955.1. Lineage (NCBI taxonomy): Eukaryota > Metazoa > Chordata > Actinopteri > Cyprinodontiformes > Aplocheilidae > Pachypanchax > Pachypanchax playfairii. The sequence goes on along the minus strand of SSNP01000402.1, from coordinate 66,137 downwards.
GTCTAGTAGTCTTAACTACATGTCCCAGTCATTATTTTGATATTTTAGTGCATATTTGTTAAAATCTTAACTTTAAGCCAAAAAACGTCTGTGTGGCTCCCTCCTAAGGTTAAACAGTGTACTGCATTCGAATTTCGAATCCAATTTGCTGATTAGCTCTGAGGTTCTTAAGATTTTGTGACGTGGCAGCTCTGCCGCTGCCGAGTATAAAAACGGCTCAGCCGTAGACACGCCTCGTATCGAGCTGGAGTTTGAATAGAGAGCACTGCAAACGTCTTCGATTTTCAGGTTAGCGATTTGATAGCACAGCATTTAGTTAGCGTTATTAACTTAGATTTTAGTTCCAATATTTAGTGTAGAAAATTATATGCCGGAGTTTGCAGACAACATTTTACCCGCGATTCCTTCACCAACTTGCTGGAGCATGAACGTGGCTTTGTGAAGAAGCTGGTTCTGAAGAGGGAGACTGTCCCGTTGCTCTTACACGGCAGAGCTAAAGGACACCGACACTGCTGCCCCGCCAACAAGAGGATTTAAGGCACCAGTCTGAGGTGAGTGAGCAAAATAAGGAGCTAAAAACAGCTAAGAATTACGTTTTACCAAGGTTGATTACAGCAGTGATAATAGCAGTGTTTGTGGTTTCTACCTGCAGTGTGAGACACTCGTATATTACCTTGTTCTGTCAGCTTTGAATAGTATCTAGTATTTCAGTAATGCAAATGCTAAATTACAATATGAACGAGTCTGGGCGTTATGACACTGAGCTACAAAGGTACAGGCATGGTATCTCCACTATCCACTTTGTGTTGATATTTTATACCGGGGTGCTGGTTTCAGGCACGGAGTGGCTAATCGGGAGGACCGGGACAATTCCTGGTGGTCCGGTGATCGCTCCCTCCCTCCCTTTTTCTTTTCTTTTTTGCGGGCCGGTGTTTAGTCA
>SSNP01000402.1:41331-62117 GCA_006937955.1 Pachypanchax playfairii | reverse complement strand
TGGAGGTTCTGGAGGAGGGTTCGGTGGCGGACGCTAGCGGCCCTGAGCCGTATCGCTTCGAGCCGCGAGCTCCAGCGAGGGTTCGGTGGCAGCCTCCGCAGCACCGTATGGGGCCTCGCTGGAGCTCGCGGCTCGAAGCGACACGGCTCAGGGCCGCTAGCGTCCGCCACCGAACCCTCCTCCAGAACCTCCATCTCAGGGGAGGGAGGTGGAGAAAAATCTTCCACCTCAAAGGATCTCTCTGTTGCAAAACTTGACTCGCTATCGCTTGCCATTATGCACTTCAGCTGTCAGTGTCAGCGCCAAAGCCAACTGTCAATCACAGCCCAAACCCCGCCCACTAGCCCCCTCCCGCTCGTGCCCCTCAGTCCTCCCGGCACGCCCATTTCAGCACCAGTTTTGAAATCTCACTGAGGCGGAAGTAAGTCTCTGGCAGGGGGGGTTAGTTGTTCGTTAAATCCTCTTGTTGGCGGGGCAGCAGTGTTGGTGGCCTTTAGCTCTGCCGTGTAAGAGCAACGGGACAGTCTCCCTCTTCAGAACCAGCTTCTTCACAAAGCCACGTTCATGCTCCAGCAAGTTGGTGAAGGAATCGCGGGTAAAATGTTGTCTGCAAACTCCGGCATATAATTTTCTACACTAAATATTGGAATTAAAATCTAAGTTAATAACGCTAACTAAATGCTGTGCTATCAAATCGCTAACCTGAAAATCGAAGACGTTTGCAGTTCTCTCTATTCAAACTCCAGCTCGATACGAGGCGTGTCTACGGCTGAGCCGTTTTTATACTCGGCAGCGGCAGAGCTGCCACGTCACAAAATCTTAAGAACCTCAGAGCTAATCAGCAAACTGGATTCGAAATTCGAATGCAGTACACTGTTTAACCTTAGGAGGGAGCCACACGGACGTTTTTTGGCTTAAAGTTAAGATTTTAACAAATATGCACTAAAATATCAAAATAATGACTGGGACATGTAGTTAAGACTACTAGACACCCGTTTAGACAGTTTATCAGCAAAAAAAAGTTGATTTGGGGGTTAGTTGCACTTTAAGTAGTGCCGGACCCAGACAAGACACAGGTGCAGACAATAAGCTAATTGACAACGGTGAGGCACAGGAAATGGCAAGACCATATATGGACACAGATTGTTAAAACCAGAGATGAGACAAACAGATCCTAAACATGAAAACACAGCACAAGACAACAGTAGCTACGTTTACATGGGCACATTTAATCGGAATAAACGCCCAATCGGATAAAAAAGACGTCATGTAAACATGTCAATCAGAATGTTTTGATCCGATGCAGCCTGATCCGAAAGAAATTTACTTCCGATCGAGAGGGGTGGTTTTGTCCGATCTTCATTCGGATAGACGTGCATGTATACACCCATTCGGAAAGAAAGGGTGAAAAAAGCCCACTGCGCATGCGTACAACCTCAGCGTGACTTCTTTCCACTTTTGCAGACTCAAGTAGAAAACATGGCGGGAGGTAAACAGAAGTGGTCTGCTGGTGCAGTCATCCTGTCATCCTGTTCTCCTCTCCTGTGGTGGAGGAGCAGTAGCAATATGTATTCAGCCTCTAGCTTGGTTAATGCGACCAGTAAAAACCCAAACATAAAGGTAATCACCTGCAGAAGGTCCATATAGGGGATAACGTGAGTCAGATCGAGCACACGATGGGACGGGAAAGACGTGCAGAAAGGACGGAGTTTGTTTACTTTTTTTTCTTCCCCCGGAAAGACAACTCGCTGTGCGCATGCTCAACTCATTTAACCTGATTGAGTGTTTGGTGCATGTGTACTCATGGCATGATCAGATCATTTCAGTTACTGTCCATGTAAACAGGGATTTGGGAATTCAGATCGACCAAGATTTTAATCAGATTGGGGAAATTTGGCGCATGTAAACGTAGCTACTGATTCAAAGTTAAACAATAAACACACCATGACTCAACATAAAGACATGATACTATAAGCAAACCTAAATCTAAATTAAACTCAAAAGCCAGATAACACACAAATACAATGACAAAAACCCCTAAATCCAACAAACTCAAAAACCCACACTAAACATAAACAGGAGACTGTGGAAAAACACACAGATACTGACACTTCCTCCTCAGACATGATGAAGAGCCTGGCAGTGTAGCAAAGTGTAGGCCTTGGCCTCAAGTCGTATAGTTCTTTCATGACACTGCAATAAGCCGCCCGCTGCTCAAGCCTTTGAGGGCAATAATTCTCAAAGATGTAGAATGGGGATTCTTTATACTTTTGTTGGGACTCAGGGTTTTGGGTTATTGTGAGGTTTTGTTTCTGGGACTATATGTAGTTTTGTTTTATAGTTCTTCGTTTTATGGGATTATTGTGGTGTTTTGTAATCCTCTGTTTCTCCTGGCCTCCCCAGTGTTTTGTGCATTTGTAACGTCTTGTATCTAGTCTCCGTTTTGTGTTTTATTTTGGTATGTTTTGGTACTTTTTGTTTTTTCTTGTGTGTCATCAGCAGCTTCCTTCCCCTTCCCCAGGTGTCTCGTTTAGTTGGCTACTGTCCTCCTGTCTGCTGTGTATTTAAGCTGGCATTTTAGTTCAGTTCTTCATCAGTGCATTTGCATGCGTTCAGTGGTGTTCTCCCTTCTCCGTACTTCATGGATTACCTAGATGTGCAACTTATGTGAGTGTTTTGCTACCTCGATAGCTGTTTATTTTTTCCCTTAATTAAATGCTCAGTCTTCAGTTATCTCAGAGGGTGTGTGTTGTTTTTCTCCCTGCGTTTGGGTCCAGCCCTCTTCTGCTCCTCACAAGTCATGACAATTTTAGGTTTCCACTAAGTTCCCGAGCCCCACGCACCACCAGTTCTGGGGTTTCGTTATGAAAGCAGACAATCACCTTAGCTGTTTAGCTGTTAGCATAGCCACAGCGGCCACGGTCGCTGATTCTTCCTATTTCATTTGTCTTTTTTAGCTCTGCTGGACATCGTCGTATCTGGTACTCGCTTAAAAAGCGGTTATGAGCTGGTGCCAAGCAAGTGAGGCACACAAGGTCAGTTATTTGCTGTCAAGTTTGAGAGCTTGAGACTAATCCATCTTGTCACCAAACCAGAAGTCTCTGAGTTGGAGATTTTTAATTTTCTATAGGAGTGAACTTGTGTGCTTGATTGTTTGTCTTGTTTGTCTCTGTGTTGGCCCTGACTTTTTCAATGTACCTCATCTCCCACCTGTTGTCTGCTGCAACACAAAGCAAGTTTAGGTGGCTGAGTGACTGAAATTAATTCAGTTCTGTTACTGGTGTCAGATTACTGTGGAGACATTTCAGGGCTGAGATAACCAGTCTGCTTTTTTCCACCTGTGTGGGCAGAAAGACTAAATTTAAATTAATAACACAGCTCGCCAATTTAAAACAATCACACCAATATTTCAAGATAACTGTTGAGTAGGATGGAGTATAGCCACCGTGCTGCCATTCACACTCTCCGAAGCAGTGAAAACATTCCAGTCTTCACACAGACCTAAGCAAAGAGAAGTGATTCAAATTAAGGATATACTGTAAATGTATGTGCTAAAACACAACCAATATAAAATCTGCAACTTTTAGTTGCTGAAATCTTTTCACTTCCATCAGTGGCATGTGAAAAACTATGAAAAGGTCTCAAAGGATTTCCAGGTAACAAATTAATAAATGATTGTTGCAAATAGATGCAAGGATTGTTTAAACTAAATCAGGACTCATAAATGGAGAAAAGCACGTTCAGATGTTTATCCAAAAATGAGAGAATCAGAATGTCCTAAGTTTATTCAGAGTTGCTTAAAATGAGCAGAGTGTTATTTAATTTCATCCAAGGCCTTTCAGCATTGTATATACCTTCTGGAAATTATTCTCTCCCTGTCAGGAAGAAATATGAAAATGTCACTATTACATGATGTGGGGATGTGGGGGGATGGGGGGGAGGTGGGGGGTTGATTTCAAAACATCCAACCAGGTTTGCTGCTTATCCTGATCAGGCTAATGGGGGCAGCAGCTTCAGCAGAGAGCTCCAGACTTCCTTCCTCCCAGCTGCCTCCGCATGCTCATTTGAAGAAACTCCAAGGCCTTTTCCAGGCCAGCTGTGAGCTAAAACTCCAGTGAGTCCATGAGACCTCCATGTGAGGCCTTGCAATGAAGGTGTTTCCCTCACCATCTCAACTGGCTCCTTTCAATATGGAGGAGCAGCGACTCTACTCTGAGCTCTTCCAGAGTAATGTAGTTCATCACTCTTTCTCCAAAATATTGAGCTGAAAACTGTGCAACATATACTGCAACAAAGATACTACCTTCAGTTCATAAAAAAACTGCACTACTTGTTTTGCTTTGCACACACTCTTTTTAAGGTAGGGAATTATTTCAGTAAGATGGGTTTTCTTTCCAGCAGCTGCATGTTGTAAAGTAAAACTTTTAAAAATGGAAATACTTCAGATATCTATATTTAATCATAAATAGAGTTTTCCTGATTGCAGTGTTCCTGAGTGCATACATGTCCATTTTTATGATGCACATACTGCAGTATTGTACTTTGTTCACTTTTTTGCTGTGTAATATTGTCCAGTATTTAAATGCTTTAAATAATTAGTCACAGAAAATATATTAATCATATCCTTCTCCTGTTGCAGATTTAAAAAATAATGTCCAAGCTCTTGACTGCTTCACTGGAGAACATCCAAAAATATGGTTGACCTAAGACGTGCCATTGTAAAAAAGGTAATTACTAACTTAAACGGCAAATGTACATCTATTTGTGCCTCCTGTCCATGAATTGCATTTTTAAACTGCTGATAACCAGGTTCTCTCTGATCATTAGGGAGATTTTGGTCAATGTGGGATCTATATTTGGGGTTACACACATGAACATACAGAAACACTTGCACTTTAACTTGACAGATTTTTTTAAGAAGCAGCTGCCACATCAAAAATAACTAACCCCCCACCCCCAATCCAGCAATAGTTATTCAAATGCCCAAGTTTAATAAACTACAAGACAGTTGATTTGAAATTAAAGACACAACACTAAATGGGGAGGCCTGTGGAAAGTGATGGCTGTCAGGCGAACATATGCCAAGAGACTGAGTGTCCAACCAGTGGCCATATGCAATCATTTAATTATGTTTATGGCCATCAAAAAGCTGCAGATGATGATTAGCTTATCTGTAAAGCTGTCTGGCATTTAAATGTAAAGTGTACATCTAAGCATGTGCCTGTGTTGATCAGCAATCTGCTGAAACTACTCCTCTGAGGCCCGTCTACTAATGTTCCCAATCATCTTTCCATTTTCACTGGATTTTATTGCAGTACTTCAGAATTTTTAAGTTTTCTTTGACACAAGTAGCACACTGATTGACTCATTTTATTATTACTTATTATGTACTAGCCAGTTGGCACAAAGTGAGTTGCTTGATATTAAAAGAAAGCATTAAGTCAAATCATACAGGGATCTACAAGTTTTGCTTTATAAAATGATTAAGTCTACTTTAAAATTTGTCAGTTTGGCTTTTTAAAATACAAAATTCAGCTTTAACTTGATGGTAACAGTGTAACTTACATATACTATGATAGAGATATGATTTTCTTATGTTTTTAATCAAGTTGTATTAAAAACTGAAAAAGAAACATATTAGTTTCAATAAAAAATATTTAATTGAAGAAACCAGTAAAATATTTTTAAAAATCAAAATACTGGAAAAAATGTTTGTTTATTATAGAAAATATCTACAATTAAAAGGTGTGGTTGATCAATTTAGTCTACACTTAATTGCTTGCTGTTGAAATTTAGCAGTCAGCAGTTTTACATGTTCCACTTGGAGCGTTTGTCACCTGTCATTTATTAAGTGTTTGTACAAGCTGAAGCTCCTCTCTGCTTCAGCACCTCCACTATAGGAAACCACATGAGTGTCAGAACAAATCATTCCTTCGTTTTTGTTGAGGCCCCATGTATCATTCAAACTAACAACAGAATTTCAACAGAAATCTCAAAAAACTGTTTTTAATGGAATGGCCACCTTAATTATTACAGATTTTAAGTGATCTCAGATACATCGTGGACCCGCACAAACCTTCTTCACAGGTATTATTAGACCAATATGGAGCCTTTGAGACAGCAGACCACATAATTCTTCTTGATGAGTTTAAGCTTATTAGAATCTCTGGAAGAGTGGTTCAGATCTTTTGTCATGCAGTCCTGATCTGACAGGTGGGCTGGAAAAGGTCTGTTTTCAAAGTACATCAATTTGTGTTGTGTTGTACATTGCTTCTCTTGATTAGAAGTCTTATTTCTGTTTGGTACTGTTATCATTTTGACATCTGGGGAAGCTCGTATCTGTCAGTCATTCCATTGTCAGTTGACAAGGAAAGGTCAAAACAAAACAGTGGCAGGTTATTTATTTATCAATGTGATACCAAATAATGAAACTGTCCTTGTTCTTCCTACATTAATTTCTATGCTCAGATCAAAAATACATCAGTGTTCAGTTCCAGAGGTCAAAAATCTAACAGTTCTGACAAGCAGGCAGAAATGAATTGGTAAACATTATGATCCATAAAAAAGGCTGACAAGAACTGTGACTTGGTGCTGGAAAACTGTAGCATGAGCTGACAAACAATCTACCAATGGACATGGTGCTTAATAAGGCTTATATACAGCAATAGACATGTGACAGCCATGACCATGACTGAACAACCAGTGCTATGGCAGTAAAGAACAATGATGAAATCAGAATCCATTTTGTTTGCCAAGTATGAGGACATACGATGAATTTACTTCTGGCAAATAGTGGGCGGCTGTGGCTCAGTGGTTAGAGTGGTCGTCCTCCAATTTGAAGGTTGGTGGATCGATCCCGGCTTCCACCGCCACATGTCGAAGTGTCCTTGGGCAAGACACTGAACCCCATGTTGCCCCCCGATCTGCGTATCGGGTTGTGTGAGTGTTAGCCCCTACCCTCTCCCGGCTTACATATCAGGTTGTGTGAATGGGTGAATGCAAAACCTTGTAGTGTTAGAGCGCTTTGAGTGGTCTGAATGACTAGAAAAGCGCTATACAAATACAGGACATTTACCATTTAGTGTCTCTCTAGTGCAAACAAGAAAATATTTATATAAGAAAACTACACGAAATATAAGAAAATCAAGCTAAAGAAATGACTTATTAACTCATAACGAGCATAAGATGAGCTGCAGATGCTGATCACGCTGCTGGTTTAACTGTTCATTAAAGGTACAAGAATTTTTCAGTGAAATACTATACCAGGGGTGTCCAACTCCAGGCCTCAAGGGCCAGTATTCAGCATGTTTTAGATGTTCCCCTGCTTCAACACACCTGATGCAGATGAACAGGTCGTTAACAGGCTTCTGCAGGACTTGCTGGGATGTTGCAGAATGAAATCAGGTGTGTTGAAGCAGAAAAAATCTAAAACATGCAGGATAGTGGCCCTCAAGGCCTGGCTTTGGGCAACCCTGTACTATACTATACTAATATTGAAAATAAAGTCATATTGTAACAGATCTCGATCTCGGCCAGCTGGGTGGTTGCTAGTTTCTGTCATTTTCCAAAAGCTAGCTGGGACCGGAACCATTATTTACATGTCCAGACTTCCTGGTTCCATAACGAATCACATGTGAGTCTGCAAGGCTGCCAAGTCTTCAACACGAGCAGCTGTAATTCCAAAACGACCAGCAGCAAAAAGTAAGAAACTACCACATCCTTCAAGCAGAGCAGCTGAGCTGCACGTGATGGGGCATTCAAACACACTTAGGAAAACTCAACACTGAACAAATAGGCCTTTAGACATTCCCAAAAATTAAACAAATACAAGAAAAACTAAACAAGATCAACATCATAACTGGTGGTCCAACAGAAAAATGAGGGAGGGGAAGGGGTGAGTGGCTGAGAGCGGATGTTTTTTTTTTTGTTTTTTTTTATTTCTACATGAACTGCGAGACTCATATTTAACAACAAGGTCTAGTTCTTACATACAAGGTGAAAATGTGCCAGTGCCTGTTAGTCCTGGTCTGCATGGTTCTGAGATGCCTGCCACAGGGAAGCAGTTCAAAGAGATTGTGTGCAGGGGTCGTTTACTATGTTCACCGCCCTCCTTTGTGTCCTTGCATAGTACAGGTCCTAAACAGAGGGCAGGGGGTGCTGCGATGATGAGCTCTGCTCCCCTCACAGTGCACTGCAGTCTGGTCTTGTCCTATTTGGTGACAGCTCCAAACCACACAGTGATGAAGGAGTATAGGACAGACTCAATGACAGTAGAAATTAGTACAAATAACCAACTAAAAATACATGAAAGAATCTTACAGAAACTGAAGCTATGAGAACAGAATCAAAACAAACCCAAAAACCAAGATCAAAGTCAAAGATCAATAACTAATGCTGTGGGCAAAAGAACAGCAGAAACACAAGCTGACAAAAGTGGCAGAAAATGACATGGTCAGACATGATGAATGACAAAAGGAAACCAGATCTTGACTTTGATGTATTGAAGTCTGTTTTTTTTTCCAGCTGAGAAACATCACCAAAATTAAGCATATGCTTTCTAAAAAAGATTTTGAGACAGTCATTCACGCTTTTGTCACATCGTGCTTGGACTATTGTGGACTATTGTGCCTTGGTGTTTCTCAGTCTTACATCTCTTGTTTCCAATTGGTGCAGAATCCAGCTGTGCACCTTTTAACTGGTACTAGGAAACATGAGCACATAACCTCTGTCTTGCTTTCATTGCATTGGCTACCTATTCTTTTTAGAATTCATTTTAAGGCACTTTTATTTGTTTTTAAATCTTTGCATGGTCTGGCCCCACCATATCTCTCTGACCTCCTGAATGTCTACTACCCTGTTCGGTCCATGGGGTCGGCAGATCAGCTGCTCCTGGTGATACCAAGAAGAAAGCGAAAGTGTAGAGGTGATAGAGCCTTTTCAGTACCTTGCCCATTTTCAAATCTCGATTGAAAACTTATTTGTTGGATCTGGCGTTCAGGTCAGTATGAGAGTAGGGTATTCAAATGGTGAATCTGTTTTATTTTGTTTTTCCTAAATGTATTATTCTATTTCCTGTTTTAGTGTAATGTATTGTATAGCAATTTTTGTGGTAGATTAATTTTAATTCAGTGTTTTGATATGTGAAAGCACTTTGGGCATGTCCTTATGTTGTAAAGTGCTATACAAATAAAATTGACTTGACCTGAATTGACTAGATCTGGATCATGACATGGAATCTGAGTAACTGATTGGATTCATCAGCCTTCACTGATAAAAAAAATTTAGTATCATCAGTATAACAATGGAAATTTATATCATGTCTAACTATTTTACCAAGTGGAAGCATATACACGTATAGTAAAGAGAATGGGTCTTAGCACTGAACCCTGAAGATCTCCATGACATGAGGAAGATTCATTATTTACATGAACAAACTGCAATCTGTCATATAACATGATTTAAACCAGTTTAGTTCCCTGAATCCTGATGTCATATTCAAGCCTCTTCAATAGAATCTTATGATTTCTATCAAATGCAGCACTGAGATCTAACAGTAAAGACACAAGTCCACTGTCTGAGAACATGAGAAGATCATTAGAAACTTTCACCAGTGCCGTTTCAGTGCTAAGATGTGCTCTAAAAACTAAAAAAATAAACTTGGGGTTGTTGATGTTCTCCTCTATGAGGGATCAGTCAAACTAAAATCTGACTTCATAAAGGGTTTTGTTGCATGTGAGAAGACTATCTCTCTAAGTTTAATTTAATTCTTCCAATTAGTGAAACACCATTTTATTTTGACCCTTCAGGTGGGGGTGCACATGCAGATCTTTAGTCAAGGCCAGATTTGACATAATGCATTCAGAATTTTGTTTTGTAATACGTATTGCCAAAACTGTGTCCTAACCTGTAACCTCCTACCCTATTCATACCTTGATACCTGATCCCGACCCTGACATCTTACCTTAATTATTACCCCTTTAGCTGGCAGGGCAGAAGAGCATTGGGACATTAGAGTAGTGTTAGGAATTTGCTGCTGCTTATAATGTGGGTCACCCAGGACGCATGACGCCAGTTTTAAAGAGATTCTCTATGTGTTTTTGTGTGTGGTCATGGGTGTGGTCATTTCCTCTCCTTCATGAAAATCTTCCTATCTTTGTATCATCAGTTCCATCATTATATCTCACCCAGCCTCCTTTTCACCAGATGGATCTATCACCCACTGTGGTAACAAATATTCTTGGGTTGTTATTTCTAGGTTTGTGCCTAGATGTTCGTGTGCACTCTTTACTGACAACATTAATTCATGTGCATCAGATTTAGTTGCATGCCAGCCTGCATGCTCCACTCAACCCAACCATCTGCCTGCTTACAGAATCTATCAGCAGCGTTGATCTGTTCACCCTCTCCACCAACTTCACTCACCTCCAAGTCAGAGCCAGCTTGTTCATTTTCTGCCACTATTCCAAGTTCTCTTACAGCTCAGTTTAACTCAGCTCAGCTCTTCTACAGGGATTCACACCGTTTAAATAAAGTGATATCAGCATTTGATTGGCAACACCTGGCCACTACTTACCTTTCCAATTTCTATGGAAACTCCAAAAGTGTACCTAGATTACAAACACTGTATTTTTATTTATTTTTTGATGAATAAAGGTGGAGTGGTATGCATGAACTCTTGGTAATTTTGAGAATGTATTGAATATTTTTAAAAAACTTGATGAAGACCTTACTTTTTATCATTTGATCATTAGAGTTTACTATGAACTTGCTGGATAATCAGATTGTGTCTTCCATGATATTTATATACCCAAAAATATAAAATTTGGTATGGTATATAACCAGTTTACAAGCAGTCATTTTCTGCATGTTTTAAATGGAAATTCCAAACAGGCATTTAAAAGTAAATCAGGCAGCTGGGTTGAGGAAGAAAGTAATAAATAAATAGAATATTTTCATCATTACTGGCTGCAGGTCTTTACACATTGGAATGGAGCTTATGTATAATCCAAGAATATATATTCACATTTTAGAGGCAGTCTTCTTTTTACTATGTTTTTCTAATCATAAAATGAGTATGAAGTAAGTCCTTGATGGGGATTTTCTCATGGGGAACATCACAGTTCAAGTGTGAGAACAAAAGCAGCCGTGACTCATTCACCTTTCTAAAAAATTAGCCATGATTAACACTAATACAGGAACTGATTTTTCTTAGCAAACATTTTGATTAGGGGTGTTCATCTTGGTATTTGCATCCTGACATGCCATTTAGAGCTAATTTACTTGTTTTTAAAAAGGATGAAGCAGAGGAGAGGGCCAGATGGTGACAAGAGGTAGAAAATAAACACGCACAAAGACATTCATTGAGTGAGTCGACAGTCCACAGCTCAGTGTGGAACAATCTAGGCTCTGCTGCTGCTGCTCAGATGTTCTGTCTTCCTTGTTTTCCTGTTTGACTCTATTGCATTGTTGCTGCTCAGGTAGACACCTTTTAGAAAAAACAGTTAATTCAATTACTTCACTAAACAAAAGATGTTGAATCAATGTTACAATTTATTTTCCTAGATGGACACTAATTTCCCATCACCCTGAACAGGAGCAAGAAAGTCTTGTGAAAAAAACTGATAGATTTGGGGAGTTTTTTTTAGCTCAAATTAGGTGTCTGATAGTGAGTTTTTGTACATGAGGCAAGATTACAGGCACAGCCTGTCGGTCATCTAGCTGCAGTAAAGTATCTTGAAGGATATTACATTTGTTCCCAAATGATAACTGCTAAACGAACAACACAATGCTTGACTGTGTTGGCCTTTTTATACTGATGTTTGAAGATTTGAATCAAGTTGTTCTTTAATCTATCACCAATGATGCCTAACTTTTTGGTACAGAAGTATCTCTACTTTTCCACCAACTTCAGTTATTTAATGCAGTTCATGTTTTAGAAGTATCCTAACACAGCTGATTCAAATGAACAAATTACCTGACACCTTGCCAATAACACCTGCAGAAGCCTGTTAACTAGAAAAACACTCGGAGAGTGCAGACCTCCGCAAAGCAGCATTTGGACATGTCCATATCCTTAAAAAAATTCCTGGATCCAGACGGTATCCAGATCATCCCCAAAATCTAATCGAGTCTTCCTTGGGTCATTTCCGACCTCTCTTGAAAATTTCATTAAAATCCATCCATACGTTTTTGAGTTATCCTGCTAACAGAAAAACAAACAAACCCTGATGAAAACGTTACCTCTTTGGCAGAGGTAATAATCTATCAATTTAAATGTGTGCCAAATAAGGGAAAGATCTGAAACACACAGAGCAGAGAGCCCTGAGATCCAGGGTTGGAAACCCTTGACTTGGTGAATAGGCACCTGCTTGCACACTAAACTACAGTGTACAACGTTTATACGCACAACGCTTATATGCACAAAACTGCTGGGCACGTTCCTGTGTCATAGAGAATCAATATGCTTATATGAACAGCGCTGACGGATATATGCACAAACATTTGGAGGTATCAAACATACATCTCACTAAATCCTGCTATTTCTCACTAGATGCTTGATCGTGCACCTCTGCTGGTTTTCTCAGGTGCCTGGAACTAGGCTGCCCTTGGCGTTCATGCACACGTCTGGCGCGTCTGCCTGAAGCTGTCAGAGGGTAGCAAAAAATAATCAATGACTTCTTCAATGTGAAATAGTGTCAAATGTAACATTTGTTATACAAGTTTTTAGTGTCCAATCATAAGTTCTTAATATCCAATATGGAAAACCATTCTGTTCTGTTACTAACTGTAACTTAATCTGTGCTCTTACCCTGGTGTCCATGCAGACGTATCTGGCGCATCTGTCACTAAATGTCATAGTGGATCTGCTCTACAAGTGTAACTCGGTCTGTTTGAGAGTTTTAGTCTCCTAACATATTGTAATTGCGTTATTACATAATTTCCGAGTATCTGTTGCAGTCCAAATGACCACTGACGGATAAATCACACAACGCTTATATGCACAAAACTGCCGGGCACCGAGGTCATGCTTATAACCAGGGGTGCACATAAGTGGTCCGCAAGTCTGCACACACTGTCAAAATATAAAATGCGCACCAGATGAAAAGTTGCAACACGTGTTTGCGTACTTAACATTGGTTTGGCTGAGCTGCGTGAATTTTTAGGTTAATTAGAGGCGGGGTTCATTGTCAAATAAATGAAGAATCCCGTTGACTTCTTTTGTTTGACTGACATGTTTCTCAGCCAGAGCGCCAAAGTTCCAGCTGATCAGCTGATGCTGTGTCTCTCTCTGTCTCTGTGTATCAGTTTGCCAGTGTGACGGATTTTCAGTCAGTCAGATCAGTGCAGCTGACTGCAGGATTCTGCATCACGTCAAAACTGAAAAAATTCACTGAATAAGACAAATAGACCATCGTGGCACAGACGTGTATAACTACCTTTTTGTGCTATAAAATACAGAAAGCCACCTGTTTTAATCAACAGTATCAGCGTATTTGTCTGTGATCCACACCATTTTGAAAGTGCTCAAAGCACTATGGAATATGCAGTAAATGCCCCATAACTGTCCAGTGTATCTTTTTATCTGACTGCATCACATTACAAACATCCTCATCATTTCAAAACAAAAAACAGTTACAGTAAATGACAGAAGCCCTAACAGCTGACTAATAAATTTCAACACCAAACTGTTAAATGTAGATTAAAGTGAACAATCAAACCTGTAAACAATCCAACCTGAACTCTGAAGGTTTTTTTTACCAGTATTTTTATATTTTACTGGTTTCTCTTGATTTTTTCAACAATTAAAGGATTTTATTGAAACAAATATAGAGCCAGGTAAAGTAAACAGACTGAATTTGAAGCCTGATGAAACCAAAAACAAAGCAGAGGAGCTCGGAAGAGACACAGCGAGACACATTTAAAAATGTGAGGACCAAGCAACAACCCTAGGTTCTCTTCTGAGAACCAGGCCAAAAATATTATGTGCACCCCTGCTTATAACCGTCGTCCACTGTATTATGTCGTTTTTTTTAAGTTCAGAATGATCAGTATCGCCACACAATGTTTGCTGGTTGGCTATGTTAATATTGGACTAAGCAGAGTAATATAAGTCTGAGGGATGTATTTTATTGTTCTGAGAACCAGCAGAATATTGTGGAGTACAAAATAAATAACCTTGCACTGTTTTTATGTTATCTTATTGTACAGCACTTTGGTCAACCCTTGTTGTTTTTAAATGTGCTTTATAAATAAACTTGACTTGGCTTTATTTGATTTGGAGTTTTCCAAACCCACTAAAATCCATCTTGAACTGCTCCAACTAAATCGTCCTCCTCAGTCAAAAAATGTTTGGACAATTGTGCTTTGGGGTGGGTGTTCAGGTATGATTCGCAGCAAGTGCCCAGGCAGCAAAAATTAAACATGGCTGCGCCAGTGGATAAAAGCGGCTATTTAATCTGTTTTAGGACAACTAGAGATGATTTCTTGGTTCAAAAGTGAGCAAAGGTAAACATTTCTTGATGGTAACGATGTTTGTGCTTTTCTCCTGACTGGATTTGTATTGTAAGAGCTTGATTTACTATGATTGGCTAAAGACAAATTATGATTGTGATTATGATTATGAGGCAGACACTTGCTGGCGCATCCTCCAATTAGCTTAAATATTAAACCAGATGGCCCTCCCCTTTTCAGACGCTTTCAGACGGAGCAGTTCCTGATCATTGTGAATAGACGCAACACAGAGCTATATAATAATCTGGCAGAGCCAGGTTACAAAATAAAATAATTGAAAATTTAAAAAAAATCTCCTTACTGTCTTGAGAATTTCAGGTTACAACTGCCTGAGGTTTGTAGGTTTAGACCAGTGATGGTTTCCTACTTGAACACATCTGACTTAAATGACTGCAGTTTAACAGAAGCCTATTAATTAGCCATCAACTGAAATAGGGTGTGTAAAGGTAGGAAACTCTTGAAAACATTTAGGTTGATGGAACTGAATGACTGACACCTGTTTAGACTAAAAGGCCAAAAATAGCAAATGAGGCTTCTGCATAGTAACCAAAATCAAAAGGTATACAGCTGTCAGTTTGTTGTGTTTTAATCCTAGCTGCTGTAGTTGTCCCTATTATTCAACATCAGTCCCAAGCACTGTTGTCAATTCTACTTTCAAACATATCCATCCATCCATTTTCTAAACCTAATTCTTCCTTTTCAGGGTCGCAGGGAGCTGGTGCCGATCTCCAGCAGTCTTTGGGAGAGAGGCGGGGGACACCTTGCAGATTGCCAGTCCATCACAGGGCCACACATAGACAAACAGCCACCCACGCAATTTAGAGTCACTTTCAAACATATATTATATATAATTTCTTCTTAATAAAATAAAGCCAAAAACAACATTTGGATCTTAATGCAGAAAATCCTGCCTGTTGTTTAACCTGCAAACAACAGGAATTCACTCCTGGCTAGTAAAGATACTGTGAAGATTTGATGATGAGAGCACACATGCTTGATACACAAGAGTTTAAGGACAAATTAATTTATTCACCAAGAAGCCACCCATTTGCCAGATTGTAGTCTGTTCCCAGTCATGCAGTTCATTAGAATAAATGCACTGAACCAGGTCACCTCGTCACCAATAATCCTTCATTTCACAATTTTAGCAATGCTGAGTTGAACAATGAGATGGACTTCTCAAAAATCCAAATGAGTTTGAAAGGAAACAAAACAAGGAGTGGGTATTGTACTTGTTAAAATTACTCTACCTCACAGCAAATTATAAGTATATTTTATCTTAGTCATGGGTGTTACTAAATGTTATTTTGTATAAGTACAGTTTGTAAGAAATGGCCCCATGTTAAAGTCATCAGTGATTGTGTGGCTTCCGTAGAGGGAAAAGGGACAAAAAAAGAGCATTAGCGTTAAAATAAATACAATCTGCTATGATGTCAAATAATTCAGGACACATTTAAGATGAGAAAGCCAGTCATAACTGAGTTTGAATTTGTACGTTCTAACACATTTATAGAAGGTGTGTGTGGGTGTGTGTGTGTGTGTGTGTCAGAGTCCTGAGTGCTAAAACCAATTAAAGTCATTGAAAATTAACCTGTCACATACAATCCTCCAGAGCCGCGTCAAAAAAAGTTGAACAGGTTTTCTGAAGTGGATTTGACTGTGGGGCTTGAACTTTTAAAAGTCAATTACCAATTAGCTCTCTCTCATCCAAGGACAAAGTCCAACTAAAGTGAGTGTTAGTGATCTTGTCCTACCAACAGACGTATCCCCAGTTCAGAGACCATTTGAGCCGATACACTCTTTAGGTATGTATGTATGCAATACATTGTAAAATTTAAACATATTTAGAAAATATTTATATTTTTTGCAGTATTATAAATGAGGCTTTGAGTTTTCAGCTCATGGCACATGTGTTTGCATTTAAAATTCAATATAAAGTAATTTACTTCAAGTAGTCATTGTTCTTTCAGGAAAATAATCTATTTTTTTAAGATTTTAAAGCAATAAGTCTAAGACTAAAATTTTAAATATTGTGTGGCTGAGATTTCCTCAGAGTATGAAATGGTCTTCAGCTTCAATGTTTAGTCCAAAAATAAACTATTCCTCACTCTCAGAAATAGAGGCATGAGACAACAACACGTTTGTATCTGTAGGTAATTTTTTTTTTAAATGTTCCCTCAAAAGTACAATATTTGTCTTTAAAAAAAAGCCAGAAATGCCCCTCTGAGTGTTCAAATTGATATAAAGTACAAATTTTGTACCATTTTCATCTGCACCTACAACCCTGGCCAAGGCTGGTTGATCAAGGTACAAAGGTGGACCTGGACGACAGGGTACACCCCCAGCGACAAGAATGTGTACCGTTCTTGTCACTGGGGGTGTACCCTATGGTCCAGGTCCATGTTAGAAGTTGTTCCTCTAAAACAGTAAAATTATGCCACATTTCGAAGTCTAAAACCAACATATAAACCATAATATTGAAAATGATGGATGAAACTTAATAAAATTTAGATTAACCCACCTTGACCAGGGTTGCAAGTGCAGTTGAAATGTACAAATTTGTACTTTATATCAATTTGAACCCTCGGAGGGGGATTTCTGGCTTTTTAAAGTCCAATATTGTACTTTTGAGGGAACATTTTAAAACAATTTACCTATAGGTACAAAAATTTTCTTGTGTTGTACCTCTATTTTTGAGAGTGCTTAATGAAGTATTTTAAACCCAATTTACTCCAGTATCAAAAAGCAATTGGATCGTTTAAATATTTCAGAGTAGCCTTCATCATTTTAAGTTGTCTGGTAATTGGGTCATTTAACTCAGTTGGAGCAGGAACAGATCTAAAACATGCAGTGTGCCTTGAGAACCAGGGTTGGGAAACACATTTTTAGAGGCTCTGCACAGAGGCCCTTTTGTTGCATCTGCCGCCAACAAAAAGTATAAGGTCCTGACCAAAAGCTGCTGAAGCTATACTTCCAAATGAGAGCTTACTCCTATGTATCCTCTTGAAGGAGATAAGCATAACTTCTGGGGTTTTCAAGTATGTATATAATTACCTAGATTTGGCAATGTAATGGCAAGACAAGTAGTAAGCAATGGAAGTGAAATAGCTGAGAACATGTGGGTCTTTTAACACCCACACTTCTCTCTGTGAGAGGGTTCAACACCCACACTTTTTCTGCAGTTTAGCAGAGACACCTTTTCTTCTGTCGCTCCTACGAGTCTCTCTGGCCAGTCTGTATCGACTCTCGGTGCAGAAGCTGCCTCCTCACCCTCCCTCTCAAGCATGATACCGGCTTTGAGTGTGACCGGCTGATGATTGGCTGTTCTGCCTTAAGTCCCGCCTCTCTTGGTGTGTTAGATCTATCAGTCAGCTCGTGCTGGAGAGGTGGGAACATGATTACTTACATTGCTAATGTCTCCCTTTTCCAGGTACTTCAAATAAGCTTTTTTACTTTTAAGGTTTTTAAATAAGTGTCAGGTTCTCAGCAGCTGGTTTGTGGTGTTTGTGTTTTGGATGGACTAACCTCTCATTGCAGGAGGTGGCAGCAGCTAATCAGTGGTTCCAGGTGGGGCTCGTTACCCAGCCCTCTGTGGCTGGGTATTTAAGCAGAGGAGGAACTAGAGACAGACGCCAGTTTGTTACAAAACTTACAGTAGTAACGTGTGGCCTGATTAGCAAAAGCCTGAGCACAACTTTAGTAGCTAGTGTACTTACCTGATCCTCTCCTTCCCGTCTCCTGGTCCTGGTCCTGAGCGCCTCCTTTGCGCTGGCCGTCTGCCGCGCCTTCTGGAGGGCTTCTGGTTCCATCGTGGTCCGGCACGACTGTCTCCATCTCCCTGGTCCTGGTCTGTCTCTGGTCCTCTCTGGATCTCCCGCACCTGCCCTGGTCAGAGTGACAACAACGCTGTCACCCCTGCCTCATCTTCAAACCCGGAAACTATCATCGACTCTGGATTACTTTCATCATCATCATCATCTCCTGAAAACTCACCACCACCACTGCTGGTTTTTCAGTCCTCCTCCATGCACTCCTTGCCTTCCCAGCACCGTGAGTTCTGTGAGCACGTTCCCCATGCACCGCAGACAACTCCTCAGTTCAAGTCAGAATCAATCATCCACTAACCTGTTTCTCCTCCGCTGCCAGATCTCCTCCCGAGCCATTCCAGTCCTGGATCTCCTGCTTCTCACACATTCTCCTGTATTGTCATTCACTGTAAATATTAAACACTGTTTAACTTTTCGAAAGTCTCCTGTGTGTCGGTCTGAAGTCTGGGTTCACATTAGAGTTCTATACAAACCTCCAGGCATGACAATAAGCTTGATATTAGTTTTGTCTTATTTTCTGTGTTCTGAGTGTATTTATGAACTTTTCTAGTATCACTCATTTAAATAAGAAGTTTTTTTAGTTTATATGTTATACCTTCTGTCATTGTATTCATCTTTTTTATTGTTGACAAGCAAACCACATCCAGCCCCCACACTTTTGAAACGCTTGCTACGCCATTGGCTGAGGAAAAATGCAGTTTATAAATTATGAATGGTGATCCAGACAGAAGAGAAGGAATCCAGAAGGGTGGGCAGTGCATCAAACAGTTGAATTCAAAATCCCAAAACAGGGTCAGGAAAAGGGCGAGACAAGATGCAAAATGCTCTGTACACTCTGAGATGATAACTACTGTATGAAAAATTAGAACAATACATGGAAAGTGGTAAGATATCCTGCTGAGCATTCTTCCTGCTGTCAAACCTGCAATAACCCACATTATAAACTCTTCCATGAAAACTGGCATCTTTCCTTCAGTTTTCAAGCAAGCCACTGTCACTCCGCTGCTGAAAAAAACATCTCTCGACCTGGCCCAGGTAGGAAACTACCGGCCAGTCTCGCTCCTACCGTTCATGTCCAAGATCCTAGAGCGAGCCGTTTTCACTCAAGTCTCACAGTTCCTCCACGACAACGACCTACTTGATCCTTATCAATCAGGCTTTAAGCAAGGCCATTCCACTGAAACCGCTCTTCTCTTAGTTGCAGAGTCACTACGGGTTGCCAGATCGGCTGGTCTCTCCTCAGTACTCATACTCCTTGACCTGTCTGCTGCTTTTGACACCGTCAACCACCTCATTCTCCTCTCGACGCTATCTAAGCTTGGCATCTCGGGACCGGTCCTCTCGTGGTTCACCTCGTACCTTGCGGAAAGATCTTTCAGAGTCTCGTGGCATGGACAGATGTCCAGTCTACATGAGCTGGCGACGGGTGTTCCGCAGGGCTCGGTCCTTGGTCCTCTCCTCTTCTCTTTATACACCACCTCATTAGGCGAGATCATTCGCTCCCATGGCTTCTCATACCATTGCTACGCTGACGACACTCAGCTCCTCCTCTCGTTCCCTCCAGACGATACATCCGTCTCAGTGCGGATATCTGCTTGCCTCTCAGATATCTCGGCGTGGATGAGGGATCGCCACCTTCAGCTTAATCTGTCCAAAACTGACCTCATTGTCTGTCCTGCCAGTAACTCCTTACCTCCTCAGATAAGCGTGCAGCTTGACTCCATCACGCTGTTCCCCAAAACCTCCGCCAGAAACCTTGGTGTCATACTGGACAACCAGCTGTCCTTCAAAGAGCAGGTTAACTCCGTAGCTCGCTCATGTCGATTCGCGCTTTACAACATCAGGAAAATCAGAGCCTTCCTCACAGACCACACCACACAGCTTCTGGTCCAGGCCCTGGTCTTGTCCTGGATCGACTACTGCAACTCTTTGCTGGCCGGTCTTCCGGCGTCCTCGGTTAAACCTCTGCAGATGATTCAGAACGCAGCAGCACGTCTGGTCTTCAACCAGCCCAAAAGGGCTCATGTCACTCCGCTGCTCATTTCCCTGCACTGGCTTCCAGTTGCAGCACGCATCAAATACAAAGCTCTGCTTCTGGCTTACCAGACTCTAACACACACAGCTCCTACGTACCTTCACTCCCTCATCCAAACCTACATTCCCACGCGTCAGCTACGCTCAGCCGCTGAAAGACGCCTAGCGCTTCCACCACAACGTGGCATGAGATCATGTTCCAAACTCTTCTCCTCTGTTGTCCCCCGATGGTGGAATGACCTACCAAACTCGGTCCGATCCTCAGAGTCGGCAGCTACTTTTAAGAGCAGACTTAAGACTCACCTCTTTAAGGAACACTTTCAGTCTTAATGTAGGATTAATTTATGATTTATGATAGCGATTTGAGAATTTATCTCTCACTAAAAAAAAAAAAAAAAAAAAAAAAAATTTGAT